>JANEYF010000668.1:0-235691 GCA_029963845.1 Rhamnusium bicolor | reverse complement strand
ATACGATAATAATTAAATATGATTTAACCACTTTCGTTCTTTTGTTACTTTTAAGAACCACCCTAATACTTATATCTACTTATACACATAGCAGATTTTAAAGTCGTAAATAAATTCGATCAAGAACGATTTTACATATAGCTGGTTTTACTATAGCACGCAGAAAGGCTAGAGCTGTTAGGTGGCGCCAATATTACAAACATGTCTCTACATAGCAGACTAAGTTTTTAGATTATATTTTGGGGGTAATTTTAAAATTATTTTTAGCTACTTCAGATAAATTTTGTTCATAGTTTTTTTTTTGCCAAATTAGTATATTCGTCTGTGGAAAAAATCCAGTAAAATTTTTAAAACCATTTAACAGTTAATGTCTTTTAAATTAAATGCTAACCAAAATTTTAATGTTCTTTCCAAAACTAGCACATCCTGAAAGTTGTTTGTTTTATGTTCTTAGATGAAAGTGACACTGAAGAGAATTTCTTACCAATGAGAAGTACGGTTAGTGGCATGTTTGACAGTACCTTATCTGGAATTAGCAGTAGCATGGATTCAAGTATTAGTTCGAGTATGGCAAGTTCGATTACCGAACAAAGTCATCGAACGAGGAGGAGAAGTAAATACTCTTTCTTTGAAGGAATATATTTTTTAAATGCTAATTTTGTATTCTTTGCCCACAGTGAACACCATAGACTCGGATCCCACAGCTGAAATATCACATTTCCAGATACGTTTAGGGTCACTAGCTATGATATTAATACACGAAGATTTACTGATCAAACCAGCTGAATCTGGGCATATATTAGCATCTTCTAGTGTCCAACATATGCAACAAACTGTTGAACATTTCTTTGATAGCCTAGGTCATTTTGTGCTTACCGCGTATGGAAATAAAGACTTTGAAAGTGCCAAAAGTATCTTTGAGAAGGCTTGCAATCTAAACCACATAAGGTAAGGTAGTAATAACATTGCTTGTATAAATTTAATTAAAATTAAAGTTTTGTGATGTTATGGTGTGAAATTCCCCATCTTAAAACAAAACCTTGTAACTGTAAATGTTAAATATATCATTATGTACGTAGCAGTTATACCGGGCTTGATTCCTGGCCAAGAATCTGGGGTTTTACGGAAGCTGAAATTAACCCGTACACTAGGATGTTGAGCGTATCCATTGTGTAAAAATATGTAGTTCCCTCTTACACAAGATTACTTTGGAAATACCAGGGGTCGTATTACCTTGGTCCTTAATTAATACAATTTAAAATTTTTAGGTTATTGGCTGCTCCAGTTCAAATTGAAGGTAATGAGAAAACAACTCTCTCAGCATTTTCAATAAATGGGCAGTTGACCGCTGCTAAATTAGAAGTTCTCGAATGTCTTTATGCAACACCCGAGGGTCCAGTAGAGTATGTTCCGTTGCTCACGTTCACAGATACCAGTTCTGTCCAAATGACAAGCCCAACCACTGCCAAACCTAACCTTAAGCTGTGCTTTAAACATGTTGAAAAGACTGTGAAAAATGGTTCATCACGGCGAACTTATGGTCCTAAAACAGATGTTGCGTAAGTTTAAAGAATAACACTAAAGTAGTTTCCAAAAACATGGAATACTGCGCTCAATGTGGCGCCTGGAGATGACTAAATCTCAGTGCTAATGTCACAACAAAGGGTCCAGTCCACCTCAGGATCACATATGTTTTAGAATGTTATGGTAATATTTGTTAGTTACCAATGTTACCATGTACTTTTGCAATTTTTACACAAAGAACTGACAAGCAAAATCTGCTATAACAATTAAAAAATTGAAAATGATTCCAAAAATTAACTCGTTCAAACGTGGTCATGGAATGGAAAACTGCCGTCTTAGCTTATATCATCTTTTGTAATAATTTTATCAAAGTTTGTCAAGTTATGTCCCATACTTTTTGACAATTGAAAAGTTACTGACAAATGTATGACATTGGCTTAGACAATTATTTTAGAATCCATGACCACCTTTGACCAAGATAATTTTTGATATCGCGGTATTATGTTCTTCCAGTGTATCCCTGGGTAAATGTGCCATCGAGTGTGACATTACAATTGTGGATAGAATAACGGCCCTTTTGAATCCACCAAATATATGTGTCATAGAAAAACCTCCATATAATCCCTGGAATGCTGGTCAGATACCAGTGCCTCAAACAAGTAGTCCATTGGAATCTCGTTTGGATCTGAAAGTTAAGTCACCTTCTCTCAATTTAAGATTAAGGTAGGTTTCCGATTAGAATTACAGAAATAATGTAAAACGATGTATATTCTTTTTATTTAAGGTTTCCTATACCAGATTTTCGTCCTCCACATGATATGAATAGAGTTCCCTGGTGGAAGAGGCATGTCAGGCCCGATTATTTGTCTTTGGTGCTTTATGATGCGCTGTTACAGGCAACGTTCCAAACTACTCAGACCCACCAGGAGTACAACGTGCAGAGTAGAGGATTCGACATTTTTTATTATGAAACTGAAAGCAGCGAAGCCTTACCAGTGGCGAAAGCTGGATTTGAAGAAAAATATACATCGTCTATGCAAGACATCCTACTGCAGTCTCGGTAAGTTAGTTCCTTAATCCTTAATGTAATAACGTCTGTTAAGTTTTCTTTTATTATATTTATATTTTACTACAATCTCGACTCGATAAATAAATGTGTAACGATGGTTTATTGAATACTTCAACCATTCAACTAGCTGGATTCGATTTGGTAATTATTTGATGTTTAAGAATAACATGGTTAAATTTGTCTGAAATTACACTAACCCTCCATAAATGGGTACTCTGCATACGATTATATATTTATTAGCCAGGAATGCCGTTTTTCAAAAACAAAATTGCTCTTCTTTACAGTTCCACTTTGTGCTGTGTTTCACAGTGTCACTACACACTAAAAATAACTTACTTAAATGAAATGTGCAGTATCTCTATTATGATAAACTATTTATCTATCTATCTTTGTGGATAGTCCATTTCATTGACACATCAATATGAATTTCCAGAAACTTGGAGGATTGGCTGCTGCTCTTGTTTAGTGCAAATAACATAGTATCGGTTTTGTTTTTGTTTAAAAATAGTTCATTATTAGGTTTGTTCGTAGAGCAGTTTCCAAGCGTTTGAAACTGTCGGAAGTATGCTCACGTTGTAGAGATGTGCTTGTTCAATCAGAACGTTTGTTATTGCAGAGCTCTCGTAATAATCGCATCTCTATAGTCGGAAAACCATCACAAATGGTCTCTACGATCAAACCTATGGTTAAACGAATTTTTAACTATTCACAGATATCTTCAATTCTTGAAGTTTCAGGTGTTTTAATGATGAGGGTGGTATCGTCTGCATATATTAGTGTCATTAAATAAATGCCGTTTATTACCATATTCTGGAGAGTTATTATTATAGATAATATAAGGAGGGGACCCAGGATGGACCCCTGGGTAACTCCTCGTCTTATATTAAGTTGTCGACTGTTTGATCCATGGCAGTGAACTATTTGTGGTCTATCTTGTAGATAGGATTTAAGTAGTTGAATCACTGGTCTTCGTATTCCATACTACTCGAGCTCTTCCTCTAAAATTTAGTATGATACACAATCGAATGCCTTCGACAAATCTACAATGATAGAATGGCAGATTTGTTTTTCTTCAAAAGTGTTGGATGCATTTTCCATGAATTTTAAAATTGCATCTGTGGTGTTTTTAATTTTATTTTTTATTTATTTATTTTTTTTTTTGAGAATTTCAGTATGTATATCAATAGAACATTAGATTCAACATATGCCAACTATCAGTTGTTCTGTCATGTTGTTGGTCATGTTGCCTATATGCTATGTTCTGAACTAACTAATTGTGTCATATAGTCAACTTCCAATAAAGCAACTGTGGGAAACCGAACGTTATGTAAAAATAAAATCAGTTGTACATGTTTATTTTTGAATCAGATAATCATAATTAGTTGGCAGATATGAATTGATTTCACTACGTAACGTTTTTTTAAGAAAGATTCAGTAGTAGAATTTGTTTTACATCTTTATAGAGTTGTTATTGTAGGTTTTCTTTAAAAGTGTTTCCGAAAAGCAACAGGATTTGGATGAAAGTGACGAACCAGAACAAGATCCAATGACCATGTCTTATTATGGTGCTTTTGAATATCAGAGTAATCCACAGCCAGGACCATTCAGTGCTAAAAAGGTTGTACACGAAAGTGACACACCTCACTCAAAGCCACAGAAAGGTACTTTGCGTTTTAATAATTTATAACTAAAATTAATTTTTAGTAATGTAATAATAATAATGGTACCTAATGCATGTACGTATTTTATAGATGAAGCGGAGGAGTTGATCTTACCAGGTGAAAAGCACGAAATGGAAGAATTTATAAAGTCCACTATGAAGTCTTCAAAAATACACGTAGACATATATTTGCCAATGATCTCGATTCAGTTAAAATCAAAACACATTTACGAACTCATTTACAATAGAATCAACAATGACTTATTGTTATGGGAACCTAGTGCTCCTAAGCCTAAAACTAACATTTATGAAAATCCTAACGGTTCCAATTATGGCGCTTTTAGTGGTAACCTTATCGTCGACGGGCAGGATACGTTTGCAATGTGTAAAAGTGGAATTCACTATGGTAGGTGGTAGAGTAAAGTTTTTTGTATACTATTATATGCAATTTTCCAGTTACCTTAAACTGTCTTGTATGCCTCTGACTTTTTAATCAGTATTAAATTTTTATTTTAGAATCTGAGAGCGATACTGATGAATCATCTGAAGGAACTGGAACCAACGTTTTCTATTCAACTTATGACAACCGGATGAAGTTCTCAACAAAGCAACAAGTTCCAGAAGTTGAAGTCAAAAACAAGGGACAAAGTTCTTTTATATTAAATTTACATATTAGTCAAGGATTACTATGCATGAATCCGCCTGTAAGAGATGTAACCACAAATAACGTTATACCAGGCCAACAAGGAGAATTTCTACTTAGCGTTGATGATGCAAGTATTTTTATTGTTAATGGCTATAAAGGTGATAAGGATTTGGGATATGTATGTGTACAGGTGCACAATGTGCAACTTCATCACTGTGGTGAGTACATTCTTTTTTTTATAAAATATATTGACATTTGTAAGCAAAAGAGACATATTAATTTTCTGAATAAGTAAAATTTTAATAATTTTTCCGTAATGAACTATTTCCCGTTATCCAGATTATTACTTTTTACAGGATGGCAGTGCCTTCTTTCATTAAAAATAATCTATTCCATGAACTGGAGCTTTTATGGGCATTCCAACAACCTTAATCTAATATTTTTTTAGATCACATAGGACAGTAATTGAATATATTGGTATAATACAACTCATTGCTGAACGACTCTTAACTTCACACAATGTCAAATACCTATGAAAATATTTGTAATTGTCACTCGCCTTTCCCATTGGAACAGGTTCTTAGTACCTGTTTCAACGGGTATGTTAAATACATGCGGATCGGCAAAAATGATTGTCCAAAGATCGCATGATCAGTGAAAACATTACTAAAATTTGTTCTTCTCCCAATGCCTCAGAACTGTTAAATTTTCATGTAACTTTCTAAAAATATAAGCTTGTAATAGTTTTTTACGTGACTACGTTAAAATTTTCTTTTATTAGATATGATCTCCATTCCTAGTCTAAGTCCTCCGCTAAAAGAAATTGGAACAGTAGTTGGTAGCCATCTGCATCCTACAGTTTACAGATCTGAGGTGGGGATGCTCTCAAATGCCAAAAACAGAGGTGGATCCCGGGAGATGTTTTCTGTTGCAGTTAAAATACAAGCCAATCACGAAACGCATCATGTAAAGGTAAGAATATATATTATTTTTGAATTTAAAATATTACATAAATTTACCATATGCACCAAACCGGTTGTATTCTATTATATTTGGTACCCGTATTATATATGCCAGAAGTTGATAGTCTATCCTGTTACTCTTAAACTCCGTAACGGCATTAAATTGCATTGTTTTGCCTACAATTCATTTAACATCGAAATAATAAATTAATTAATTCACCAAACCAATCCCAAAGTCCCATCCTAACAATCTCTTATTACTAGAGTCCAGATCCGAATATTAGATTCTAGGAATGGATGTACTCGCAACAGGAATTTTCAGATATTTTAATCCAAAATAAAGTGTTATAAATTTTACGACCGGTATTATCAACATTTTAAAGATACCTTTAACTTAAAGGTAGTTTTAGTGACAAGAAAATTTATTACAAACAAAATATAAATATTAGATGGCCATGATTTAAATAAAAATTAGGTTTAATGTCCATCATATTTACATCTCGATTTATATTTACTGGAAATAATATAATAATTTCCAATAAAGCTTTATACTACTACTACTATTCCTTTGTCACATACAGCTAAGCTTTGAAATTTATTGCCGAACATGTTTATCGAGAGTTTTTTCAGTCTGGTTATATTCTCATTAAAAAATTGTTTGAATTAAAATTATGACATGTTCTTTCAGACTATTCAAGTAGCCATTGGTGTAAATGCAGGTACAGTAAGACATCGAATGTGCAATGAACCGAACAGTTGGATATCACATATGTTGGATTATTTTAATGTCCAAGATTACCCCATACCTGGTTATCAAGCAAAAGATGTTTTAACTGAATTACATCTGCACCTTTGGGATTGTGCCATAGATTACAGGTAATTTTAGTTTTATATAATAGTTGTAAATATAGTGTGGGGACCGATTAATAATACATTAATTGGTACTGGAGGCAAATAATAAACACCTGAAATCGATGTTTTGGAATAATCACTGCTCAATGGATTACAGATGAAATATAAAATAAACCCATTAAGACTATATCGATATAATCCTGAAATTTTAAATATCCGCATGAGACTATGGAAACGATTTGAAATCACCAGTATACAATAAGCATTCAGAATTTTTTATAATGTTTGTAACGTCATTCATTAAAATAAATCAAAAACAATAATGGGCCCAAATTACTATACTGTGGCATACCTTAACAGCTTTATAGCTGTTAATAATCAGGGCCGATCTTAGCAGGGGGCAAGATAGTACACGCATAGGCTGCTGTTTAAGGGGCGGCCAAATAGATCAAAAGTCCAAAAAAATCTCGGTAACTAAAAAACAAAAAAAAAATTGCCTAGAAAGATTTTATCGTGCTCCAAAAGATGCCTCTGCTGCAGCGCAACTAACGGGCTTATTATAAACTTGCTGAATTGTCTCTTTTAGCACAGGATTACTATGGTTGAACCTAAATTCCCTGAAGTTCTCGTAAGGAAAAATCTAGTTGCTTTGAGTACGAATCACACGACGAAAATGTGGATCCTAAAGTAAATTTTAAAATAACTTTTTATTTTGCAATTTTGGATATCACGATTAATTAAGTAGAAGATCGCTTTAAATTATTGGAAGAATGCTATTCATTGTTCAGCAATTTGTTAACTTTCCATTCCACAGATCCAGAATATTAAAAAAAAATTTTGCATCGATTTAGATAATAAATTTGGTGGTAACTTAAAGATAAAATCCGAAATAGTAACGAAATAAAGTTTTGTGTTTGATAAAACTTTCATTTGTTAATTTTTCTGTTTTTTTGTTTAATTCTAACAGACACAACATATAAAAAGAAAATGAACAGGGCAATATTTTTCAAACAAAACTTATATGCCGGATTTATTTCGTTTGGCCCATAAGAATAAAATGGTTTTTTCCTTTATGGTAATAGTCTTGAGTTGAAACAAAACAATTGCTAGTCGTTGAGTGTTGTTAGTGACATATTGTTAGTGGAAAACTAGTATTCAGTTTAACATTATGGTGTGGGGGTAAAGCCATATCTGACGATTTACTCAATGTTATTGTTAATTTACGTAATTCTGGTCATTCGGGTGGTAAAATTGCCAACCAACTGCAAATATCTCGTTATACTATACGGAATATTGTAAAATTATACAAAACTACAGGCACAGTAAAAGAAAAACCAAATTTAGGCAAAACGTCAAGCATAACACCGACCAATATGAGAGCACGGGCATATTTTGAAAAAAAAAATTGTGTTAATTGTGGTGAATTAACCGTAGAGTGGAATCAAGCAACTGGAAAAAATGTTTCAAGATCAACTTGTCTTAGGAGTATCAAACGATTGGGATATAAATTCTACAAGGTAAATTTTTTAATAGGCAGAAAAAATGTGCATTTTATTTTAACTTTTTGGGCGAAAGAGAACCATTGTTAACTACAAAACGGTAAAACAAAAATTGATTAATTTGGGCAAAAAATTATCACAATTGTCACAGATGCAATGGAATAGTGTTATTTGGAGTGACGAATTCAAATTTGAGGTATGTGTGGGAGATAACTGAAGTAGGGTTTTCAGGACAAAACATGAAGCTTATCAAACAGACAGTTTGCGCTGTAAAGTAAAATTTTCGGCGTCCGTAACAATTTAGGGCTGTATGTCAGCACAAGGAGTTGGAAAATTGCACATCATAGAAGGCACTCAATGCTGTTGAGTACATTAAAATTCCTAGAGACAATTTATTGCCATCTTCTGAGACCTTGAAGCCAAAAGAAAATGGGTTTATATTCCAACAAGATGGCGCTGCATGCCATACCGCTAAGAAAGTTAAGGACTGGTTGTCACAAAGTAATATTAGTTAAACTGGACATCAAGCAGTCCACATCTCTCGCCAATTGAAACGCTTTGGCATATGAAAAAAGATTATGAGCTCAGCCCGTTAGAACCATCCCTAAATTAAAAGACAGGCTGACTCAAATTTGGAACTCAATCATACCAGAAGAGTAAAAACTTAGTTGACACCTTGCCAAAGAGAATTCAAGCTGTAACAAAGCAAAAAGGCGATGTTACACAGTGGTGACTAACCGTTAACATTGTACAATCTTGGGCCAAACAAAATGAATAGTTATAGTAATTTTTAAATTACTGTTCCTAATTATCTTTTGTTTTTTTTTCCTGTTAAAACTTTGTCATTATATTCCTAAAGTTACTATAATTAGAATGTGAAAGTTGCATTCAATAGATTTTTCTTTTGTGTTCACAAATAAATCTTTTTCATACACATACCGCTAAGTAAAGGCTTTGCCAAATGATGTGATTCTGGGCTCGTATATAGTTGGAAATATTTTGACTAGATTGATTGGTCACTAAATTTTTACAATTAACAACTTAATATTTTTAAGTCTTACACACTCATATTCAACAACTGTGTTTTCTTTTAGACCTCTGCATTTGCCAATAAGATCTGCCATTACAGTAGGAAACTTTAGTATGTCTTCTCATTTATCAGCCCAAGCAAATTCGTCTACTCTAAGGTTTATTTTTGAGGAGTGTGGGTTATTTCTTAGTGAAAAGGCGCCACCTAGAAATGGAGTTGCATCTTCAGCTCCTGTTGACTTAAAGAGGGATTATGTCAACGTTGTGGAACTAGGACTATTCGAGCTCAGTTTAAAAACTAATGATAAGGTAGTTCATATGTTTAAATATGTTAATTTTTTTTGTTTATTGATTTTTTTTTTTTTTATACGGGGTGGCCATTGTCTATCTCCTTACATGGCTAACTTTTTTATTTGCAAAGTTACAGAGTCGGTTAAATTAGCAAAACTGGGCAGAATTGTGAGAGCAAATGATTGCTGTATTGAGAATTGTGGTATGTTTTCAGGTTGCTGAATTATACTGAAAAAACTGAAAATGGTCGATTTTTTGAATGTTAAATAACTTCGAAACCATTAATCTTACGAAATCTGTGAAAATTTTTTCAATAGATATTTTTACATAGATTTCAATAAACCTATTGCCAATTCCATGGCTGACACGATTTCCAAGGTATAACATAAACTTGCATTTTTTTAAATGGAAACCACAGTCGGCTATGGGTTTATAAGAAAGCTTGTGTTTTTTTTCTGATTTCAGAGATATAAACATTTGTATGTCCATTAACGGTTTCGAAATTATTTAACATTAAAAAATCGACCATTTTCGGTTTTTTCCAGTATAATTCAGCAACCTCAAAACACCACAATTCTCAACACGGCAATCAATTGCTCTCACAATTCTGCACAATTTTGCTAATTTAACCAACTCTGTAACTCTGCAAATAAAAAAGTTACCCATGTAAGGAGTAGATAATGGCCACCCCTTATATATATATATATATATATATATATATATATATATATATATATATATATATATATATATATATATATATATATATATATATATATATATAAATATATATATATATATATATATATATATATATATATATATATATAAATATATATATATATAATATATATATATATATATATATATATATATATATATATATATATATATATATATATATATATATATATATATATATATATATATATATATATATATATATATATATATATATATATATATATATATATATATATATATATATATATATATATATATATATATATATATATATATATATATATATATATATATATATATATATATATATATATCGACCATTTTTGGTTTTTTCCAGTATAATTCAGCAACCTCAAAACACCACAATTCTCAACACGGCAATCAATTGCTCTCACAATTCTGCACAATTTTGCTAATTTAACCAACTCTGTAACTCTGCAAATAAAAAAGTTACCCATGTAAGGAGTAGATAATGGCCACCCCGTATATATATATATATATATATATATATATATATATATATATATATATATATATATATATATATATATATATATATATATATATATATATATACATATATATATATATATTGATACGCAATACGAAGTTACTTCCGTAAAGTGTTGGAGGCGACCTGACTTCCATACTTAGGAATTATAATTTTTGCATATAATTTACAGAACACTTTGAGGGGAACCCAGTTAACAATAAAATCAAAAAAGGGGTAACTTAAAAGTGTCTTTTCAGTTAGTTCATATACGTTATGTACAAGATACAAAGCGACTTCCGCATTGTTCTACATTCTGACACATACAAGTATCGTGAATGACTTCTAACACCGATGCCAAATTTCAGAAGTATTAAATATGTGCTACCTTCTGTGAAAATTATACAAGTATGTATTTCGTTATACAAAAATTATAATTAGTTCATAAGCCAACCTCTAATTCTATAATTTATGTGAAATACATAAAGAATTAAAAGTAATCGCTACATGTCTCTGTAATTATTTCCTTAACGGAAACAATAAAAAAAGGATTATGAATATGCAATAACTGTGACATTAAAGTAATTTTTATTTAAAAATTTATAAACCAGTTCCAGTAGGTAACTGTTTAATTACAGAATTGTTAATAAAAACAAAATTAGTAAAATAAACAAACTTTATTTTTTCAATTCAGCTAATTACAGGTTTCTTCAATTTTACCCACGTAGGTGCCTCAGTTTTTTATTTTACTCTGTGCACTTTCTGGATAGAAGTTTTTCATCTTTCGGTAGCAGCCAGCAGCTATATTTATAACAAATGAAATGAATATTCGTCCGAGGAATATCTGCAAAAAAACGAGAAAAATAAATACAGGGTTTCAAAATAAAAGTAGGATATAATATCCCCTTAAAGAAAACATAGAGTAGAATTTTTTTTAGAATAGAAATTACTTTACTATACCGGGTGACCCAAGAGTGATGTACGCCCCCCATTTTTTTATTTATTTTTAAAAGTATCGATTCGAAATTTGGAATAAGGAATAAAAGATCATCTCTTACACATATTTTGACATTTCTTAAACTTCCGGTTCAAACGGAACTGGCTTCATTGAATCTTTTTTAAATGGCGTCCCCATTTTTTTTTTTTGATAATCTGTTAGACAACAGATTATTGAAATGAAAACTGGAACCTACCAGACCATTTTAAAAATTTTCAATTTTATCTAGCGAATTACAGAAAATAGTTTTTTTATTTTTTTTCTCGGTAACGGTCGCATATACGGAAACACTACGAGAAAGCAAATAGTTTCTAAATAAAACAGAAAATTCATATTGTGTTTTAGAATCTACCAGCGGCGCATCGAAAAAAGTTCAGGGGGAGAAAAAGGGGCATGACCCCTGAAAAAATCTCCCTGTAGATTCTCACAACCATTTGGCATGCCCAATGATGTAAACCCTACAGCGTAACCTATATTCCAAATTTGAGCTAAATATCTCAAAAACTGCAGGAGCTATAAAGAAAAAAATAAAAATCTTCAAATTTCAACACTCTGTAGATCAGTAAAGAAGCGTTTGCGGACCTATGTTTATATAAACTTTCGGTCATGAAATAAGCCAAAGAATTACCCGCTTGCGTATGTACATGATATTTAGGAACACCCTGTGTAAAAGTAACAAATAAGTCCTCTAAATACACAATGTTAAGGAGTCAGCAAATTCAAAATGTACCTATGTATACGATTATTATGTAAACGGGGGAGACGATATGTATTTAGCTTTGATTGAAATGAGATGTAGATGTATACTAAATATAGTTTTTGCAATTTTGAACTGTTATTCAGTTTTTCTAATAAAAAATGTATTTTTACTCTAACATGTACAATAAAAATCATGTGGGCAGTGAACTGCGAGTTAATAATATTATAAAATGCATAATATGTATTGCGAATATTGATGAATTTAGCATTCCTTCTCACTTTAGGATATCAGATATCTCAAAAACGCCAGAAAATTTACCTTGAAAAATTGTCTAAAATAAAATCTATGGGAATATGTTAAAGTTGTAAATGACTAGGTCAGCTCGCTGACTCGGCAGGCGTCTTTATACATTAATGTTTTTAAAGAGCTACTTTGGGATTTAAATACTGACTTTTATTATTACATACATATTTACATACATGCATATTATACATATGTATGTATGTTGTATGTATGTACATGGACAAAGATTGAATCCTAAGACCAGAATGTTACTGATTTTTGACTGACAATTTTTTTCAATCATGACGCTTACCAAAATAATATATAAACATAAATATAAATAATAAATCAACTACTGAGTATTTTCAAAATTATGTAAAAGTTCTGTATTAATAATTAGCATACTATTATGTACACATGTATTAATTGGCACTGTTAAAAAAATTATCTACTGTACCTTTTTTTTTTCAAAGACTAATGGAGTGATAATTCACAAATAATTTCAGTTTCCAAGGTACTATTTTTGGATGACTCAATTTCCGTGTCTGGAAATTACACTTTGGCTATCATTAATTTCAAAATTTGGATCATTTTTGTCATCATTTTCAATACTATCTGACTTAAATTCATAAATATCTGATGCATTTGAACACAACGGAATATCGTCGGTGGGCTTAAGTGTTAATTTCTAAATGATCAGCGGAACTATTTTTCTGGCTTGAAATCAGAATATTTGACAATATCTAAAAACCGAATCTTTGAATATACCTAATACATATACATATAAATTACTATCATCTACATTCTCTACATTCATATACATATGTATATTTACAGTGGCAGTTGGTGAAATTTAAGATGCTTACATTTTTACAATAAAGCATGGGACTTTTGCCATATTTTAGGTGATGATTAGTAGGCCCAAATAGAAGGAGTTGGCAAAAAAAACTTGAAACAAAGTTTGCGAAAAAAATTTCCCTGGCCACCTAGGGATCTCCAAAAATAGTTTCACAAATATTAATAAAATATATTTTTTTCATAATTGAGAGATTAATCCAAAAATCCATTTCATTTGTTTTATAAAATTTAATTTTTTCTAAAAGTTACAGGGTTAAAAAGTTTGAAAAAATGGATTGATCTCCTGATCATGCAAAAAAAATATTTTAAAAATATTTGTGAAACCATTTTGAAGATCCCTGGATGGGCAGACAATTTTACTAACTTTTTTTCGTAAATTTCGTTTCAAATTTTTCATCACCAACCCCTTCTATTTGGGCCATATCTCAGTATTGGAGCATGAAACCCAAGCAATATTTGGAGGCACGACTATCAGTACTGATTGAAAAGTTTCGCAGAAAAAAATTGAGAAAAAAAAAGTTACAAAACTGCACAGCCTCCTCAGATTCGGCTAGACCATTAGTAAAATCTTTGCAAACTATTTTTTTTTCGTAATCAGTAGGAAAATTTATCACCCCGTTTTTTTTTGGTATTCGAAAATTTTGATTTTTTGTAGTTATGACACTTTGATATTTAAGTTCTTCATTGGGTAAATTTCAAAGTGTCATAACTTTACAAAAAATCTAAATGATTACGAAAAAAAAATAGTTTGCAAAGATTTTACTAATGGTCCAGCCGAATCTGGGGAGGCTAAGCATTTTTGTAACTTTTTCTTCTCTTTTTTCTGCAAATCGCTTACAATCAGTACTGATAGTCATGCTGTTCAAATATTGCTTGGGTTCAATGCTCCAATACTGAGATATGGTATAACCTAAATCCACCGGCCGCCACTGTTACACACATGATAATATGTACTAGATGTAGAATATTATAACTTACAGTTAGCTTTGATGTTGAAGGATTTTCATAATTTTCGCTGCTAGAGTCTTGTAAATTTTTAAGTAATGGATACAAATTGTTTTCAGTTGAATCACTACTTGTACACGAATACATCATAATCAACATTAGATGTATTTATTTCGGAGCATTACCTACAGTTAATTCACTTACATTCAAAATTGTTTGTGCAACATTTTTATAATTAGTACGTTCGTCAAAATTACTTTTATTGATCCAATCCTATAAAAAATTAATAATGTAAAGTATCATAAAAAAAATATGTTTTCTGTAAAAAATGTATAGGAATATTTTTTTTCGAACTCGTAAACAAGATTTACAAGAAATTTTCTTTTGAATTCGAGGAGTTAATTACAACATAATGAATGGCTTTGTATTATAGGTCAATAAACATAACAGTCTTACTTTTACAAGAATACCTACTCCATACCTACTATATACTTACAGAGGTTTTTTTGATAACTTTCGTGTCAATTTATTTGTATTTGCTAATTCTTCACTATTATGAATAGGGCCTTCTGTGCATCTTGATATGCGTCTATCTTTATTAACACGCTTTTATTAGCTTCACTTGTATGTTTGTTTGTTTGTAACCGACTCTTTGAACTCGATTTTGACCCACTTTAAACGGACAGATTTAATTGAAACTTTGGACACTTACGAAGAACCGGTAACAATACAATAATTTGATAAGTTTATATCATTATCCTGATCAGGATCGCCAGTCCTTTCCTCACGTATCCTCTGCGTGAGAGCAAGAGGCTTAATATTGTAAGTATATTCCATGATTTTCAGTTCGGTCGTTGGTCGAGCGGGCAAGTCTTAGACGACGCGAAACGACGGACTCCTCGTGAGTCCAAATCCCATTGCTGAAATAAAAAATATTTTTTTTTCAGAAGTATCTGTTGGATCGTAATATGTTATAATATCAGCATCAATAAGCAATATAAATATAGTTTAAAAAAACTAAAAAAACACGGTTTCATAGCACATCAAACTAAAAAGTAAAAAAAAAGTTTAAAAAAACTAAAAAACACGCTTTTAAAGCACATCAAACTAAAAAGTGAAAAATAACTATTAATATAAACTGAAAACAATAATGAACGAAAAATACTAGTATTATTGTGAAAAAAAGCGTGGGGCGCTTTGTGCCATATTTTTCATATATCGAGCAATCCACGCTTTTTTCACAATAATACTAGTATTTTTCGTTCATTATTGTTTTCAGTTTATATTAATAATTATTTTTCACTTTTTTAGTTTGATGTGCTTTAAAAGCGTGTTTTTTAGGTTTTTTTAAACTATATTTATTTTCTAAAAATAATTTACCTACTCAAAAGGTGTATAAAACAACATTTTAACAATGCTTCGAGAGCCTGGCATGAAACCTGATTTCAAATTGAGACTATATTTTACTTTCAAAACAATGTATGTACATAAATATGTATATACATACTGCTTTAATCCAACATTTAAATATAGAAGCAAAAAGTGTTTATTTTTATATTGCCAATATTTTTATATTCTTAATTATTTTATTACTTACAACTTGCTGCATATCTATCTATATTATTTGTTTTGTCAAATATCTCTAGTAAGTTGAGCTCCTACAACACATCTCCTACATTTTTTTGAAAACACATTTTTTTGTTTAATTAAAAAGTATAATAATTACATTCCTGCTAATAAAAATTGCTCAAATATTTTATTGATGAACTTTTATTTACCAATATATTTTTTATTAAAAAAGTTTAAACAAACATTCTAAAATTTTCTTATACAAGTCTTATTAAATTTTGGTGCAATACAGAATACTCAACGATATAAACTGACCATTATGGATTACCAAATAATTTTTAAAACAATAATTTTAAGAATAACTTACCTTTGTCAATTACCATATTCACAAGTAAACGGCCACCAAGTCATTTTAAAAAATATTAAAATGGAAGTGACACCAGATTTATAATTTTAAAATAAAACACTACCACATTTATATTAACCAGGCGACGACGCGTTGTTGCCGCATTTCACATAGGCAAATACTACAGAAGTGTCTTCTGCTCTGCCCGTGATGCATCTATATATGACACTAGCGCCAATTATCTATACTGGAACTAAAATAAAATTTTCAGGATACATGGGGGCTCAACTGACTTCAACATTAATTTTTAGAAACAGACTATTAGTGACATCTATTTCATATTTCTGTAAATATTATGGCATTTCGTTGTGACTTCCGAAAACGGAAGTGAGTTCGTCATATATGAAGTCACAATGTATCTTATATATCTACTTTTGAAGTGACTATGTACCCGCACCAATATATATATATATATATATATATATATATATATATATATATATATATATATATATATATGCTGTTATTAATGTTTATTAGAATATGTTTGTCCATTATCTTACTAATGAAAAAACTTCTAAATCTATGCATAACTAACTGAATATTTACAGTGCTTATTAATCTCATATTTAAATCAGAATGTTCCTATTGCAGCATAAGACGTAATCGTGCCATGTATCCTAAAAAGAAACATGACGCAACTACAGATAGTGGAGTTTCAGAATTATTATTCCCCATCAGTGCAACTTAGCTTAAGGAGTAGGAAATGGTACTTTCCTTCTTTTAATTAGTTGTTCCTGATGTACTCCATTTCATATCCTACTCCTTATGCTACGCTGCGTTGATGAGGAGCAATAATTCTGAAACCCCGGTGTCCGTAGCTGCGCCTTGTATCTCTTTAGGGTATATGGTACAATTCCCTTTGAATTATTCTTATACCGCACAAACTATATTTTTGTTTTAATAATTTAGTTTGAAACGTTCGAATTGAATTTATAATAAATGTTTTTTGGCAAACACAGTATTTGTGAAAATCTCACACTTGTTTTTTACCAAAAAATATGTTTTTTATTATTCAGAAAAGTGGCATCAATCCTCACATAGATCTCCGTGCCTCAAACAACATTGTAAATATTCACACGTGTGCTGATAGCAGCCGGGCGCTAATGCAGCTCATCACATATTTTGCAAATGATGGAGATATTGTAAGTTCCTCGCCACAAGCCTCTGAAAGAAGTCCTTTTTCTAGTCCAAGGCATCAAGTAGAACAAGAACTGGTCACCGTGGAGCCTCAAGGTATAAGCAATTTGTCAAAGAGCCAACACGAGCGTGTGAACGATTTACTTGGCGAGGCCATGATAGAAAATGAAGTTGTAGAAGGTAAGTTGTCTGGATTCAGTTAAAAGAAATTTGGACGTTTTGTCATTTGGTCTATATTTTTTTAATTTATTAAAACTATGTAAAAAAAACGGTACATACCTGTCCTTAAACATACAACTTATTTTATTAAAAACCTTTTGAATCAACTGTTTAACGATTTGCAACAAATTTATCACTAATTTCAGAAGGTGCAAGAGCTTGTACAGGAACAGGTGCGAAGTTATTTTTCTTCCCGGATGAACACCATTTCCTAAAAAATTTGCCCAGATCGAACCCTCCTCAAGTAACTTGCGACTTAGGTGACATTGCTTATAATCCTAATAAGAGCAGCGACACTGATGATGAATTTTGTTTTGTTGGTAATGAAGCAGGTTTGGGGTTATTCCCGAAAGATGGTATTCCTGAGATCAAATGGTTGACAAGTGACCCAGTGCGAGTAGTAGACAACCACTTTTCGATACCCATTGGTAAAACTGATCTACTTAAACCTCCGAAGCATTTCCCTACTCCCACCATGAGATATACTTTGTGCGACATGACCATCGTTTGGCATATGTATGGTGGAAATGACTTTAAGTTGTTGAACAAGGAAAATAAAAAAAAGACTGTCAATTTCTCTGATACGCAGCCTTATGACAGTGTTAGTTTTTCCAACAGAAACAAAGGTGAAGTTACTATTACGAATAATTTAGATAAGAAGAAGGCAAGTGTTCCATGGTTATTAAGAGGCGGTGTTAATAGGGATCTCAACGTGCTCATGGAACTTCAGCTGAACAAAGTAAGAATTTTTCTTTTACTAAGATATAGTTATCTCTATTTCTGTTTCTATATTTATATATGTAATAGTTTCAGCCTACTTATTTCGTTCTATATTTTTGTCATATTTTATAATTTTAGTTACGTTTCCAACATGAAGTATATCCGGAAACGACAGTACAAGCATCGAGACAAGTTTTAATAGTTTCGGATGTAGAAATCAGGGATAGATTAGAAAGTAGTGAAATAAATAAGTTCCTCTACGAGTATACTAGTCAGGCTAAACCAAAGCAGTCGCACGCCCATATGGTAAGAACTTACATTTATCCCTTGTGAGTTATTATTGATCATGCTGAAAATTGTTTTGGATATTTGGTTAAACATTTTTTTAGGTTGTAATAAAAGCTTTACACATTAGACCTGACCCAAAATTAACCACCCAAGAGTGTTGTTTGAAAATATCCTTTTACCGTTACGACTGAATATTGACCAAGATTCCTTGCTATTTTTAATCATGTTTTTCAATGAACTTGGCGGTTGTAACTCGACAAATACAGGTATTTAAATTTTATCGTGTTACAAATGACAAATATTTCTTAATTAAACTGTTTTCATAATTTTCTATAGATAGAGAAAAAAGTCCTTCAAAACACAATACACCAACTCATCAACCGCCAGTAATGACAATTAACAGAGAGAATGCAGACGTATTTAAACAACAAGCTCAGAAAGCTGTGAACGATAACCTAATATTCCTTATTGAAGAAAATAAAACTCAACGGGAGTCTGTTGATTCCACATCTAGTTCAACCAGTAGTGTTTCCGATAGCTCACCAGTGTATTTTAGGTAAAGGGCATAAATTTGTTTAATTATTATATTAGAGACAGGACGTTCGTCACGTTTTTAGGACCGTACTTCGGTGTCGCGACGTTTTACAGAACCCGTAATTTTTTTTTTTTTTTTTAATATCGGTAAAAAAATCTCATGAACTTTAAACTCAATTTAAAACAATCAGATATTGCCTCAAATTTCCAAGCTATATAATTGGTTGTGACATAATAGTGAAATTCAAACCTGAACAATGAAATCAAAGCACAGCACACAGTGGATGCCAAAAGAGAGGTGTTGTCTAGGTTTTAATTGGATGTGCGCATATTTCCCATTTACTTATTTTTTTGTAATAATTTTCGTTGCTATCCACTCACCTATTATGACAAATAAAACGTGTATAATTATCAGAAGACCACTTTGTATGTTGACAATTAGACATAACGGTGAACACTATATTTATAATACTGCAAAATTGCCACACATTTTATTGTAAATTACAAAAGCTCTATATCTAATTATTATATTTATTATAGTTTGCATATTTCTATTACTTCATGGCTTGTTGATGAACGGTATTGAAAATTTAATTTCAATTTCAAAATTTTGACTGCATTAACAATTTCCGTTTTCCACAGAAATGTAGTATTTTCACCAGATGTGCCAATTCGATTGGATTACCATGGTAAACGTGTCGACATGACACATGGTTCTCTTCCAGGCCTCCTTATGGGGTTGGGACAACTAAATTGTTCTGAATTAAGACTGAAAAGAATAACCTATCGTCATGGACTACTAGGTTTTGATAAATTGATAGCATACCTGCTGCAGGAATGGCTGAATGATATTAAGAAAAATCAGCTGCCAAGCTTGCTTGGAGGAGTTGGTCCGATGCACTCTTTGGTTCAGTTGTGTAAGTACTAATTTTTCATGTTCGAGTTATTCAAATATAAAATCAAGTAGTAACTTTTTGTCAAGAAAACTTCACCTTGTGCATATGTTGAACCCATTTGTCTCTCAACCCAGAGTCTGGGGTTCAATCCCGGTCGTGAAGCTGAGATTTTTTCGGAAACAAATTAATCCCGGCATATTCGAATGTTGAGTGTCTGTTTTCTTTACTCCTCCCCTCGAAGTAACTTAAGGGATACAGGGTGTTGTATTACCTGTGGGGGTAGTGTGGTGTTTAATGCTATACTAGAACCATAAAAAAAGTCGAATGATGTCAATCATCTTAAAAAAAAAAACAAGTTTTGTTTACATTGTGGCGATGCTTTCGGGCTGTAGATAGTTACACAAAATTGTTAAACTTGTTCAGACACTGAAATTGAACATTTGGGTTTGAATGTAGGACTAGCACATAATAATCGTAAAAGATAGTAAAAAAATAAATTGTAAAATATTGATAAATAGCAGGTCTGTTTAGTATCGCAGAACTGGTGTGCAGGGAGCCGTACAGGAAATTTACATATTAAATATTTTTGCACGAGTGATGCATGTGTACAAATAGTTCCATAATACCAAACACACCTAGTATATGATTGTATTTTGTAGTCCAAGGAGTCAGAGATTTGTTTTGGATGCCCATTGAGCAGTATCAGAAAGATGGTCGAATTGTGAGAGGCCTGCAACGTGGAGCAAACAGCTTTACTACATCCACTGCGATGGCTGCTTTAGAACTAACTTCCCGAATTATTCACTTAATACAGGTTCGATAAATTATGAAAAGGTTTTGATTTCAAACAAAATAAAGTATCGTAATGTTTTTGTAGATAACAGCTGAGACTGCCTATGACATGTTATCACCAGGACCTAGTGTAAGAAGGACATCTAAATCGAAAGGACGTAGGAAGAGGTATCAGCAACCTCAGGATATCAGAGAAGGCATGACAAATGCTTACAAGGTCGTTAGAGAGGTAAGGTAATTAATATATATACCACGTCTCCTGACGTGGTTTCACCAACACATTGCACACCATACATGACTCACATTTTGCCACAACCAGGTTTGGCATCGTCAGAAGGTGATATGAACATTATTTATACCTAAATTGATAATAATAATAAAATGGACCATGTGTTAGTATTCATACTATTCTGTCCTGGAGTGGGTTGGAACCTTTGATATGAAGATAACATTGACGTAGTTTTCCATGAAACACCATATACTGCGCTCAACGCGCGTTTCGCCAACCAAGTTGACATCATCTGGAAACGCACGTCGAATGCAGTATATGGTGTTCTGGTGTTTTGTGGAAAACTACGTCAATGTCACACTATTCTGTATTTATTTACCATTTCATCTTTCGAAGTGAAGTTGTCTAATATTTGTTCTGATCCTAATTAACCTAAAACTTCTATCCTGTGGTATTTTTAAAAGCTTGCCGAGCAGCACCATACATGTCAGGTCTTTCATGTTTTGAAATAAGTAGCTGAGTTCCTTAAATCTAGTCGAAATTAATTTTCACCTTTACCATTGTATTTTATATATTAGATCTTATGTCTAATTTGGTCGCTACTTATTTTCCAACAGGTATCGATAGGTATCTCCAAATCGTATCAGGAGTGTCTGTCTCTGGCACTATGAAATGGGGAATTAACACATTCAGTTTAATATGAAATTCTAAATCATTTATAAACAAGAAAATAATACTGGCCCCAATACAGAACCCTGAGGAACTCCAACTTTTTTAACATCATGTATCCAGAATTGGAATCAGTTTTGCTTAATTCAAAGTTTTATACTTTTCAATATATTCTATTAGTTCAAGTAAATTCTAAGATGATCCAAGGTTTGTGGCATCAGTACATTTGGAAACTAAACAAACATCACAGATCAAACTCGATTGTAAAATTAAAGTTATGAACTCATCAGTCAACCATTTCGCTTAAAATTGTTTCTGAATGAACTGATTATTTATTTGCTTTTTTTAGGGGATCGGGAGACCTCCAACAATATATTACATGTAGTGTCACGTGAAAAAGAACAAAAGGGGTATAGTGGTGTTGTGGGTGGTGTGCTACGTCAAATACCTCCAACAATTTTAAAACCAGTTATAATAGCATCAGAAGCCACCAGTAACGTTTTAGGCGGCATGAGAAGCCAATTAGTGCCTGATGCCAGGAGGGAAGCTAATCAAAAATGGCGAAGTGATGATGGATAATTATAATTATTTTGTGATAAAACTTGACAGACTGCTGTTTGTGATTATTTTTTAAATTTATAAGGTTTATATAAGATATAGATAAGAAATATATGGTAGAGTTTTTACTTTTAATTATTATTAATAAATTATATTTTATGTGATTGTATTGGTATGTAAGGTGCGAGAGATATAAGTATTTTTATAATAGAATTCTATGCAAAATTTGCAACTGTCTAGCATATGCAATTGATTTGATTAGTAGGCAATAAGAGAGGTATCAGCTTATGGTAAGTGGATGGTAATCGAGAGTTTGTGTTGAAATTAGAATCCTGGGATTTTTAAAATAATATTCGGTAACGATACGAGATATCGCGATATTTCAGTTTCAACATGATCCATTAGTGTGATTTTTTAATATCAGTGATTTTAAACAGTAGCATGAGCATGATTTAGCAATGTAGCACAATAATGACAAATTAACTCCTCGCCTGCGTTCACATTGAATCGCATCACGCTTTCATGTTTAAGTAACTTGGTCACTTTTGAATAATTCTATTCTGAGGTCATCATCTCAGCTAAACTGTAATCATGTTGCTGTTTTCGTGCAAATTTTGTAACAATCGTAATCTGTGATTTTTTGGTAGTGAAAAATCACAAGTGAAGAAATATCTCCCATCATTATTATTCTAATAAGACAATTCTCAGATATTCTAGAAGTGACTATAATTTCCCTTCGGACACATATATAACTTACCATAAATACTGATAATCCCTGTCTGAATCCGCCATTGTTTGTTTATATATGTAATTTTTTTATAATGCGAGATCTTTGAGACATGCCTTTACATTATTTCTCTATTTATAGTCTCATTAATTGCCATTTCAAATATTTGTGCACTTGGCAAATGCAAATTGTGTTGATATTTGTTGATAAATTATTATTTATACTAGTGATAGATTCTGCTGGTAGAAGAATGGTCCAAAATGAATATGAAGAGAAGAACTCGCCTTAAATAAATAATAAAGAAGTTTTTATAGTACATTTTTATTTCTTAGTTTCAAATGATTATAATTCTGCAGAACAGTTGCATAGTTAGCCATTCTCATACTGCAAAATCAAAATTATAACGGCACAGTGTTTTTTAATCATTACTTTTTATTTAGCGATGTAAAATAGCTAAAAAATTTTATTTTTAGCAAAAATTGGCCTCCAAAAACTTTAATTTTAAGATGTGCCACTAAAGTTAATTTTTTATATATTTTATTTATACACTAATACAGAGCCATCAAAAATGATCATCGCTATAAAAAAAATTGGATATTTACCACATCGTTTGTATGTACTTTGGCTCGTAAAAAATAGAGATAATAAAATGATTTTTTTTAATGCGAAACGTTTTGATGGCTTTTTACTTATATACAAGTTTATTTCTGTGGCACATTTAAAACTCAATTTCATCTTTTGTTCAGCCTCATTTAGTAATTTTGTAACGTGACAAACTCTTGTTTCAAGCACTAAAAAAAATTATGTAAATTAAGATAATATTCTACTGTTAGTATTTGGGGACAAAAAGGTATACCCACTCTCATTATTTAAGAGTAGCTCAAGGTCGAAAATAAAGATGCTTAATTACTTCAGTATAGTTTGACCAAAACATTTTTTTCTCATTTTCGCTAAATTCTTTAGAAAAAACCTTTCTAATATAATCCTGACTATTAAAAAATTGATAACTTACTAGCAATGTTGAAATTGTACTAATCAGGTTGAGGATGATTAGATTACCTTTTGCCAAAACTAAAACTAACATCTAAAGTAAAAGGTACCAAATGAGTAACCATAGCCATGTTACTGGTCAAACCAAAAGATAAAAACAGGTGTAATGGGGGATTGTATGCACTGGACTCGCGAGTTTAAACACATCGACTTATGTGAAGGCGATAAGAGGATTATACTGTTATTTTGCATCCACTCGTCTAATACACAAAAGTACCACGATAGGTCAAAAAGATAAAGTTACTATAGTAATCATTAAAAGGACATAAAATTAGGTTTAATTAATATCGTAAAATGACAGTTTTAAGTATTCAAGCAAGTATTTCATGGAACAGATAATTTATTACATGTATCTTTGTTTATTTGGCATGTATGAGGAAGGTTATAAATTGTTAAACATGAACTGAAATTATTTTAGTGGCCATATTGATTTATTTATATATTTTCTTTTTAATAAATAATTTTTAAATTTACTGCATAGATTTTTAACTGATTTGTGTTTTTTTTATATACCAGGTGTAACAGGATCATGGTACAGCCCCTTTTCTCCTTTAGTTTTGAAGATGATTGAAATTTGGGATATCCTATATACATAGTAAGCGGCACTTTTTGACACAAGTGATTTTTGTTTCACTTCCGGTTTCGCTGGAAGTGACGCTAACTTTCTATTTTTAAATGGAACACCCTGTATATTGTTGCATTTTTGAATTCTGCATAATTTTCTGCATCCAACGATACCAAATAAGTGACATTTCAAATGTCATTATTTTTTATAATGTAATTTTTAGTTTTCCATTTAAGTGAGCCATGACGGTTCGATTTATTCTGAATGACCTATGTGGGTCATTTAGAATTTGGGATTATTTGACCGACAAAATACAAAATGTTGGTCACAAGAAAATCAAAATTTATTACGGGAGGGTGACTTTCAAGTGCGGTTCGCATCTATTGCCCACTCTGGTGCCCAACTGCTAGTCAAAAAATACATTTACAGTTTTGACACCTGCAGGTAAGAAAGTTTTTTGGCGTCCCTTATAGCTAAAGGAAAGGAGGGTTCCGATTTTTTTGATTTCCAGGCCTAACCTAACCTGACTGAGAAAAAATTGCAAAACGGCAGGCACACTGCGAAAGCCACTGGTGAATTATATGTATACCTACTATTCAGGAACTATACTTATCTGACATTGGAGCCAGAACACACACTTTGCTAAACTATGTACTGCACTCGACGCGGTTTCGCCAACTACGTTGGCAGCATCTGGAGATGATTAAAACTCAATTTCGGTATTTTGTGGAAACTATCCCACTTCAGGATTAAGATATGACTACGAAAACTAAATGAGGTTTTGCAAAAAAAATATGGTTATCAGTATCATATACAGTCTGTGGTTTGGAGTTTTGTGCGTTTGTCAAATTAGGTACTGCTATATTGCTGCATTGCATTTATAGTATCAACAAATACAATGATAATATATATATATAAATGAAACGTCTAGTACTCGCCATTGCTCAAAGGTAGAGTTGACCATTCTATTTATTTTTGATTATTTTATTTATACAGTAATTGAACCATGCAAAGATCCAAGCAACAAACTGTATGTTCATTGATCACCCAGCGGCCCACTTTTAAATTGAGCTAGTTCCGCCACTGATTAGATTTAATTTGAATAACTTAGTAAATACATTAAATACAGGTAGGTGTAATTAATTAAATTATTATAAATGTGCAATATAAGAAAATTCTTATGCAGGTAAAATGTTAGTAATAACAATTTTAATAAAAATAGATCTTTTGATTGAAATTCAAGTAGCAAAAGGCGGCTGAGTTTAAAAAAAGTTTCCAACAGATTTAGCATACAACTTGATAGGTTTGATAGGATTATAGGGAACTTGAGCTGGGTTTAGATCGTCGTGAGACAGGTTAGTTTTACCCTACTGATGACTCGTCGTTGCGATAGTAATCCTGCTCAGTACGAGAGGAACCGCAGGTTGGGACATTTGGTTCACGCACTCGCTCGAGCGGGCGGTGGTGCGAAGCTACCATCCGTGGGATTATGCCTGAACGCCTCTAAGGCCGTATCCTTTCTAGTCAAAGGTGGCAACGATATCTCTTGGAGTTCCGAGAGTCAAAAGGCTCAAAACAATGTGACTTTACTAGGCGGTCCCACTAGCCCTATTTGCTGTCTCGAGATCGACGGTCGGCGGTGGGATCGATCCTTGCCATGTCCGACCTGATCTGTCATGACGGCCGATCATGGGTCGCAGAAACGTTTCGATGTTGGAACTCGGAATTGTCTGTAGACGACTTATGTACCTGGCAGGGTGTTGTACTCGGTAGAGCAGTTTCCACGCTGATATCTGTTGAGACTCAGCCCTTAGCTTGGGGATTCGTCTTGTCGGCGAAACGAGACCCCGTCATCATCACCATCCTCGTAGCCAGCAATAACAGCATTCACACACGAACTTGAAAGATCGTGTGTGTCGTTGCCGTCGTCGTCGTCGAAAAGCGCTGGAGGAATAATATTTATATGTAATATATATGAGCTAAAAAAAAGCCGTTATCGACCTTTATCGGTGCGTGATGATGTGTTCTACGATAGAACCGCGTCATGCGCTATTTGAGGATCGGTAACGGCTTTTTTTTATGCCATGTATTTTAGTATACTTTCGAATTTTCACCCTGCAGTCGCAGTCTGTTCGGTCGAGATCGATAGATAGATAGATAGATAGATAAATGTAATGTCGATTATAATGTATACTAGAAATCGGCTGCGCCGATTTCTGGCTCCTGCGGAGGACCGAAAATTTCCAAATTTGTCAATTTTTTTTCAAACAGACACATTTTCTACCAGCTACTAATTTGGTAAGTAGGTGACCAACAATACATACGTCTCGTTTATAAAGCTGCCTGTCTAATATATAATGAGATGACAGGTATTCCCTGCATTTTTTTATGTATATTTACTTACAAATCGTATTGAAAAACTAAGCTTGCCATATTTTTTAAAAATTTTTATAACTCCATAAAGAGGCGAAAACAAACTGGAGTTTTGAATTTTATTTTTCCAACGTATCTAGTAACAAAAGGCGGCCGAGTTTTAAAAAAAATCAAACAAATTTAGCATGTTTTATAATAATAAAAAAAACTTGTTATTTGGTGACCAGCAATACAGATATCTCGTTTATGATGTGCGCCATCTAGTAGACGATGGCAAAAGGTAAAATTTATATTTATTTTCTTTTGTGCATAAAATATATATTTTTCGTAAGATTATATATATTTTTATAGGAATATATATTTTTGCAAATCTTTATAAATAATTTAAAAGAATACGTATATTTATCGACGAAAAATGTATATCAGTAAATAGGTATTACAATATTTCTAACAATAATTGTCTTAAACGGTGCCTCATACATTTCCTATATTTTTTATTTAAGTAATGTTTACTTGCAGAAATTATTTGAAAAGCTGAGCTCAACAATTTTTTTCGAAATATAGGTATTAGAGCTCCATGAAAAGATAAAAAAAATTGGAGTTTTGACGTATTTGACTAGTTCGCGCTAAAACACACATAATGAAAGTGAAGGCGGGTATCGTCTTGTTGCTAGTTCGGTTATATCTGCTATAAACACGATACACGTACGAGTGTATCGTGATTATAATAGTTATCTATGACACAAAGGCGAGAAATCCAGTTTTTCGTATTATGAAACAGCTTCGCCTCGTCCGGCAACCGC
Organism: Rhamnusium bicolor; assembly: GCA_029963845.1. Lineage (NCBI taxonomy): Eukaryota > Metazoa > Arthropoda > Insecta > Coleoptera > Cerambycidae > Rhamnusium > Rhamnusium bicolor. Next base: position 207,605 of record JANEYF010000668.1, on the reverse strand, counting down.
CTGAGTATGAAAAAAAACATTTTCGCCCGTGTGTCATACATTATTTTTTATTCGATTATAAAAAAGAAAATACTTAATAAATTTTTATTCATTACATTTATTTTATTAATTGAAAAATCTGATCTTATTCGACTTCACGTCACATCGACACAATCTAAAAAGAATAGGTATCATGACAATGTGTTCCATTTGTTTATTATGGTATCCATTATTTTGTTCATAATAGTTGTTTACTATCCGAAAATTTATTTTCGTCCCAGGATGAGAAGTACTTTTCGGCCGGGAAAGATAGTCGCCCAGCAACCACAAAAAAAAGATCTGTTATAAAAACAACACTTTTCAATACAATCCAAAAAGCACTTTTCGGTCGAGAAAAGACGCCTAGCAACCACAACAAAAAATAAAAATATGTTTTTATTCGATTGCATTGAAAAGTGATGTTTTTTGGTTCGAATTTCACTTTTTATAACAGGTATTATTTTATGTTGAGGTTACTAAAAAATAAAATTTGGAGGTTATAAATTAGATACAGTTGCGGTCAATAAAAATTGTAGCATAAAAGTGACTTTTTTAAATGCATGTCAGTCTTGACGTATTAATATTATGTAGCCTGTTAATATTAATAATCCCAAATATGCAACTAAATTTTAATAAAAATCTGTGATAAGAGTTGTCCCATTTTTTTTACCGCAACTGTACATTTGTACATATAGTACGTCATTTCGAAATTTGTATCAGTTATCTGCAAAAATGTAATTATTTTTTTATGGCAATATAGGTAGTTTTTGGTATTTTCTGAAAGGGATTGTTCTTCTGACTACAAAAATGTATCGAAAGTCTGAAGTTGCATAAGAAAATATTTATTGCAAATCTATTTCTTGGCTCCCCATTTTTACTGGTCTAGAACCGCCCCTGTGTGTAGCGAAAATTTCAGTTGTCAAAGTCTAATTTTTGCTCATCATACGTTATAATAATGTTTCCTGTCATCACTTTTACATATTTGTGAATTTTGTAGCTTTTCCGAGCTATTCATTTGTATTTGTTTGATTTTTGCGATAATATGAGATGAAGTACCTATACATATATATAAACAGAAAATAGATGGCACACGTACTGTGCCTACAAATGGGGAATATAATATATTTTTAATATTAAATGTTAATTTATTTTCTAGTACTTACATATACAAAGTAACCAAGGGTTATTGTGATATTAATTAAAGTGTATTGCAATTTTATTTTTATATGTTTATATAATTGCTTGCTTACATTTAATCAAGTAGGCACTGCTAAATTTGTTTCTATTAACAAAGATGCTATTATTAAGAAAAAACAATATAAGTATCATTCAACCATTTGTTAAGAGCTATTAAAATCAAGTACCTAGTACGGCATTAAATATTAAATCACCGAGTTAGATATGTTTATACATACATTGCTAATAATTACCGGTGACAAATAAATAAACGGTCAAACTTGTGGAAGTGTTTTCTAGTTAAGGATTAGGTAAATACTATGTAGGTACCTCTCGCGAACCTCAGGAGTCATGATAATTATGTTGGTCAACTATATTCATATTTCGGTAACTTAAGAAGTCCAAAGTCAACCAAACGTATTCGACAATAGATAACTACATACTTATATATTTTATTGTGTAATGTGAAATTGACGTTGATTTTTAATACATATTAAGTCAATAATTTGTATCGTTACTATGGAAACTTAATATCTACCTAACTTTATCAACATCAACAAAACGTAAAGTAGCAAAATGTCTACCGAAGAGTTTGCTGATAGAGACTCGATGGGCTTTGGAGATGGTACCTTTATATCAGAAGAGCAAGATTATCTTGAAAATATTCATGAAGAAAAAGAAAAACCGTTTTCTTATTTTGATCTTTTGGATGCACCAAGAATTCTTCCCGAACCGATTGATTTAACTTTGGATCATCTAAAAGAAATTACATATGAACTTGGCTTAATAAAACTGTGCTGGCCAGAGATAACTGACCCCGTTTTTGAGGACCGAACTAATTTCCCCAGCAGTTACTTGAAAAATAGTGATAAAGAAAAATTGGTCCTGCTTTATGCGGAAAATTTCAGAAGACAATTTTGTTTTAAATATCCTAATAGAAAGCCACTGTTTTTGGCAAGCGAAAATGAATGTGGAATGCAGGTATGTTTATGAAGTAGGTTTTTTGACCATATATTTCTACGGTTTCTCTGTTGTTACGTTACTAGCTCCATATCCACCCCAAAAATAGCCCCATCTATCATGATGTTTGTTCGAAAACGTGCTCTATTAAATGCTGTTAATTTACTATATGTATAACGTGCTCTATTAAATGCTGTTACTTTACTATATGTATAGTAGTATATTGATATTAGGCTGAAAAATATGGAATAGAAGAAAAAATTAATAATGTTTTGAAATTTTGGTGACATGTTTAGAATGTGAGTAATAATTGAAAATTAAAAAGTTTCCAGCCTAAAGGGCGAGCTTCACACCCTACCCCTTCAAAAAAGGTAATTTTTTCGGTTTTTCGAATTTTCTAACAAAAGTGCTTAATATGAAAAAAAAGTGTAAGGATGGATATTGTATCGATATTTTAAAACAGTAAAAATCGATTTACCTTATTGGTAAACAAATATTTTTCACCTTATTAATGAAATCATTGGAATTAATCAGAGAAACTAGGTGGTGCAATTTGTTAGTGGGTCACGGTTTACCGAACCGTGACAATAGTTTAGGTATAAATGGGATATATTCTTAGCGTAGGGTTAGTTTTAATCATCTCCAGATGATGTCAACTTAGTTGGCAAAACCCGCGTCGAGTGCAGTATATAGTGTTTTGGTGTTTCGTGGAAAACTACGTCAGTGTTATCTTCACATCAAAGGGTTCAACCCACTCCAGGACTGTGGTACTTAAGTCAATTAAAAAACTGAAAGCAAATATGACCACTGGATCTGACGAAGTTCCTGCATTTATTATTGCGTTAGTGTCTTTTATAAACTGCTCTGTATTATTTTCAATTTGATATTAGAAACTGATACATTTACGGATACGTGGAAACAATCCAGAACTTGTCCAATATTTAAAAAGTGCAATAAGCACGACGTTGAAAATCATCGTCCTATTACTGTCTTATATGCAATTTCTCTAAAGTTTTTAAATTTTTGATGTCTGATAATATTTCATCTCATATTAAAAATGGAATTGTTGAGGATCGGCATGGATTTATCCAGGGACGGCCCACGGTATCGAACCTTGTTTGCAAGACTCAATTTATCGCTGAAGCAATAGATCGTAAAGGTCAGGTGGACGTATTTACACTGACTTTTCCAAGGCGTTTGACAGATTAGACCACGGTATATTATTAACAAAATTGGAAGACGACGGCCTTTAGCATTTCTTTGACAAATTTATTCTATTCCTATATATCCCGTCGATATCAATTTGTACAGTATTGTGGTTACCAATCTGTCGAATGAGGGCTACCGTTTTTAGGCTCACCAGTTGGCGCTACTGACGAGTAAGGTCGCTGTCCAAAGTTATTGTTAAGCGCTGAACAAGTTTATAGGGTTATATTATAGTTATTTCGTACACCAGTAAATAAAAAAACTTGTTAATTATGCCTCAGTGTAGTGCAGTTCTATTTTGTTCGGAAACAAAAGGCGGACATATGCTTCCAAGAGACAAAACTCGCCTAAAACAGTGGTTGGTAGTGATTCGCAGGGATAACTTTACTCCTTCGTAGCATTCGTGTGTTTGTAACGAACATTTTAATCCTGACGATTATGCGTTACCAAAGGAGTCTAGTACAGAAAATCGTAAGTAATAATCATGCACATTCGTTGTTTTCATCATGCTCATGCTTGATATAACCTAACTTTAATGACATAAGACACCTCTGATGGGTACAATAATTTCCCTACCCAGCAAGTAAATTACAACTTTCCCCTTCTGCCATCATTATGTTAAATGTTCTTCAGCTAATTTTTATTAAAATTATTAAAAACGCGCGTTTAAAAGCCATAGTAAACATTAACGTTCAGTGATATGAACTTACCCTACACTAGCGGTATCCCTCATTTATTCAGTCGTCTGGAGTGCCGCAGGGTTCTATGCTCAGTCCATTGTTTTTTATATTATTCATTAATAATATTGTTAATAACCTAGATGTACAGCGTGGGCATATTTCGATGTTTGTATAGGGTAACTCGGTAACTGTAAAAGATACAAAAAAATGGAAGAAACATTCTCGATCTCTCTTTTGAGACAAATTCACTGGCGAAAACAAAAAATTTGCTTCCGTTTTCTGTTTTCGAGTTATAAACAATAGTTCCATTTTTCGACTTTTAGATCGTCAATATCTTGGTTTTTTTGTAAAGTTATGAAAAAACAATTTTACATTCTTCAAGCACTTTTTTATATATACAGTGGCGTCGGGAAAATTTTAAAAAAAAGTGTAATTTCAAGTTATATCAAAGTTGTATTTTTATAAATTGGAATCATAGTTGGCTATGGTTTAGTTAAAAAGGAAATTTTTTTTTCTCTTTCAAACTATATATGTGGGGTCGCTTTTTATGCATAAGTATTTAATAATAGTCTTTAGTAGATTATTTTTTGCGTTTTTTTATATTTATTCCAAGTAGGCGTGTGTCATCATAGTGACAGTGTTTATCCGTTTGTCAGTAAATTGCATATTAATAATTTTGTTTCCGTCTTAATAACACCCCATTTAATCGTAAAACAAAACTTACGAGAAATATGATATGCTAGAATGCTTTATTCAAAGTAATAACATTTGTGATACTGCATCGGAAATATATTTCAATCGCTACCCAGAGAGAAGACAACCTAATAAAGCTATTTTTAAGAGGTTCAAAGAAAATCCCATTAATTGTTATACAGAGTGTCCCAACCAAAAGTAGACACCCTGAATAACTTTGAAGATACAAATTTTTTGAAAAATTGGTGAAATATGTTGACCTTTTTTCCAAGGGGGACATATTTTAATGTAATACTTGTATACCTATCATCATCCCTCTACCCTACACGGCAACCCCCTCAAAAAATTCAAATGGCAAGGGGGGTCGAGTGATACATCTTTTGAAAGGTCTTTAAATTTCCTACATAACTGTGTATTTTTTTTAACTGTTATCGATTCGTTCTTAAGGAAAATAATTTTATTTTTGATGATTACACACAATCGAAATCGTTTAAAAAATCTAAAATACACGGCACTGGGTATTGGAATTTATAAAAAAACTACATTTTTTAGTACTCTCAAATCAACACGAGTTTTTTCGACAAAAAACACGTTCCTTGTCCTTTTAGTTTTAGAATAATAAAAGACTCATAAGTATTTGATAGTCCTTGAACATTAATTTGTTCACAACCAATTTTAAATCGACATACATTTTACCAGAGTGAGTTCTCAAAATGGTTTATCCCCTTCAGGAGAGAATAGAAATTGTCAGCATTTATTTTAAAAACAATAATTGTGCTAGAGCTACGGAGCGTATATTCAATAGAAATCACCCAGATAGGTTGGTTGGTTCTCAGTATGTTTTACAATTATTGACAAAATTTATAGAAACAGGTTCTGTAGGAAACAAAAGCATGAACCTCAGCGACCGATTAGGAATGAAGCAGTCGAAGTGGCAGTTCTGGGTCATTTGTAGATGGATAATACTCAATCGATCAGGAAAGTAGATGAGGCTTCCGGTGTATCACGAAGCAGTGTTCATCGAATTGTAATGGCCCACAAATTTCATCCATATAAATTTAAATTGGTACACGAATTAAACGAAGGTGATCCCGATCGTCGGCTTGAATTCTGTGAGATTTTTAATGAACAATTAAACGGTAATGCCAATCTACTGTACAATACGTGTTTCTCTGATGAATCGACATTTCAGTTAAATGGAGAGGTAAACAGGCACAATTGTAGGTATTGGAGTGAAACCAATCCACATTTGTTCATGGAAACTCATACCCAAAGGCCTCAGTAGTTAAATGTTTGGGCTGGCATCTTAGGGGATCACATTGTCGGGCCGTTTTTTATTTCTGACAATTTAAATGGCGAAAGGTACCTGGATCTGTTAGAATATAATATCGACCCAATGATTACCCAAATCCTCGAAGAAGACGATAATCTTTTAGAGGGCGAACTGTTCTTTTCAACAGGATGGGGCACCCCCACATTTTGCTATAGCAGTTCGTCAATTTTTGGATAATCGGTTTCCTAAGCGATGGATTGGAAGAAGAGGTCCTATGGAGTGGCCCGCTAGGTCACCCGATTGAACTCCCTTGGATTTCTTTCTGTGGGGACATTTGAAATCGAAGGTATTTGCAACAAAACCCGCATCTCTGGAAGAGTTACGTGAAAGAATTGTTCGAGAATGCCGTTTATTGATTCCAGATGTGTTCAGAAATGTTCGTACAGAATTTCAAGACAGATTATACTACTGTATGGAAGTCGGTGTGGGTCATTTTGAACAATACATACGATAATTTAAACTGCTTCTTTTATTTTTATTTCCCGAACCTAAAATAATGGAACAATTATTTCTCAGGAACGAATCGATAAAAGTTTAAAAAAATACACAGTTATGTAGAGAATTGAAAGACCTTTCAAAAGATGTATCACTCGACCCCCTTTGCCATTTGAATTTTTTGAGGGGGTGGCAGTGTGGGGTAGAGGGATGATGATAGGTATATAAGCATTACATTAAAATATGTCCCCCTTAGAAACAAGGTCGACGTGTTTCACCAATTTTTCAAAAATTGTTATCTCCAAAGTTATTCAAGGTAGGCTATTGGTTGGGATACCCTGTATATATTAATAAAAAAAACACACACAAACTAATCTACTAAAAGATTATTTTCATTATTAAATACTTACACATAAAAAAAAACAACTTTATGCCATAATTCGAAATTGTTCCTTTTTTTTAAATTTTCTCGACGCCACTGTATTATACAGAAAAAAGTGTCCTAAGAGTGTAAAAGTTGTTTTTTCATAACTTTACAAACAACCAAGATATTGACATGTGTCTAAAAGACGAAAAATCAAACTTTGGTTTATAACTCGAAAACAGAAGACGATAGCAAATTTTTATTTTCGCCAGTAAATTTCTCTCAAAAAAAGAGATCGAGACTGTGTCTTCCATTTTTTTGTATCCCTTAGTTACCGAGTTACCTTATACAAACATCGAAATTGGCCTACCCTGTACATATGCTGATGATCTAAAATTACATTTTTGCACAAATTCTGATTTTGATTGCTTGAGACGCCAGCACAATCTTGACATTCTGGTGCGTTAACAATCGTCTCCCTGTAAATGCTACGAAATGTAAAGTCATGTTATTTTCACGCAAAACAAATCCATTTATGTTTGACTGCAGTTTGCACAACTGCACCTTACAGACCTGAGCTTGTGAAAGACCTTGGCATTACATTTGATTCCAAACTAACTTTTTCTAAACATATTACAGAATATGTATTTGGAGCAATCAAAAGTTTAGGTTTTGTTTTGCGCAACAGCAAATATTTTAAGAAATTGTCTACTCTATGCACGTTGTTTGTTAGTTTTGTTAGGTCCAAACTAAAATATGCTTTTATTGTTTGGAATCCTAGTTATAATATTTACATAACAGCACTAGAAAAGATACAACGAAGATTTTTCAAATCTGCAGTTTTTATTTTGAAGGGTACATATCCTGTTAGAGGAACATCTCAAGAATTCTTTTTTACAATTAGATAAATTTGAAATGAGCAGTCGAATTAGGAGACGAGTGATGCACTCAGTAATTTTTTTTGTACAAAATAATTAATAATGAGATTGACTGTCCCCCTATTACCTCACTTATTAAATATAGAACTCCCAGATTAAGTGCAAAGACAAATAATATAGTTATGTTTCCTACTTCTCGTACAAATATTTTAATTTCATCTCCTATGTATCAAATGTGCTTAAAATATAGTAGGTAGTACCGAGTACAGTCTGGATATATTTAACTGTAAAATTGCTGATATAAAAAATATTTATTTAATGCATGTTTAATTAATATCTTTTATATTGTATGTACCTATTGTGTGATATTTTATTTTAATTTATATTATTCTGTTTGTAAGTATGCTGTTATATACTTGTTATATTTTGTACTATTGTATTTTTATATCTTTTTGTACGCTATTGTTCACTATTTTGGATTTTTGTGTATATCTGTTGTTCATTTATCCTGTAACTGAGTTTTATCACTCGTTGGATAAATTATTGCACATAAATGTCAAACGCTTACCTACCCTATTGTCGTCAACAAAAAGTGACATATAAGGGATAGGTAAGGATTTTACCGATCTCTTTTGGTATTTTACGGGGTTACACCAATGAAGATATATTTTCCACTAAAAAAATTGACCAAAAACAGGGTGAATTTTTGCCAAAACTTTTGTTACATACGTTAAAATTAATTACTCAATTCAAGTCAAGTAATTCACATTCTGCATGCAAGTAGATCAGAATAAAAATATCGCAGATCGATCTTTGAGGGTTCGATTTTTTCAAGTCCTATTTTATTGTGGATCAATTTTTTACTATCGATATGCAGTGTTGTGCCTTAAAAGGAAAACTATGTCTTAGTTTTTCATTTGTCTTTAGTTTATTGTTCATCTCTTGATTTGACATTGAAGTTTCCAAAATATCACTTAATTGACATTTCTCATTGCAAAATATGTTAAATAATTTTAATTTTTAGCAGGTGTACCTAATTAATAATTAGTTTTATTAATATTTTTTTATTAATGAAAAATCAAAGCCGATATATTTTTTTGGAAATGGAAAAATTAACATTAATTTTCTAGCTCCGCCATAGCAAAATTGTCCCGGTATCGATATGTAAAAAAAACATCAAACAAAACAAAACAACAACGGCGTATTTAGGGGGGACAATATTAGTAACCCAAGCAGCAATTTTGCAAGAAATTAATTTGTAGAAAATCGTCATCATGTCACCCTCGACCTCTGACCAACGTCGCTTTTCGGCTGTTGTGGTTAAAGTAAAATAGACACATTTTATGAACATCTGGCCGACTTCAATACATGGATTATAAACGTTGGTTTATATTGAGGTTGCGGAAACGTCGTCATAAGACTGAATTATCAACATATAGATTAGAGACATTCTTTAACGTTTTAAGAAAGCATCGTGGTGTGATCCGTGCATGATAAAGAGGGTAGAGGAGGAGGAAGAACTAAAATAAACAACATAACCTATACGTTTTTGTTTTGTTATTCGATTATTCTCATGTTTTCTTTGTCTGGTTTCCTTCTCAGTATTAATGGAGAAAGACCGGTAATTCAAATATTCATCAACTTTTTATACAATCAGGCAGTGCATATTTTAGACGGATTCATACATAAACACGGCCGAGGTTGCTTCACACAACTTTACCATTATTTTAAGACCAGCTCGAGGATAAACATTCATACTTTTGTCTGCTATTTTGATGTTGACAAATAAAGTGAAAAAAATGCGAATTTAGATTTTGATCAATCTAATTCTATTATTTTAAGTTTAAAACGACTAAGTAATCATTGCATTGTGTTTACAATCAAATCACTGAAATTTGTATATCCATGAAAAAAGTCAAAAAATTGTTTTTTCTAAAAACTCATCAATGTGGGGGCGCGCTTGATTTAGCAGCCTACGGTGTCCATATCTTATCACGAACTGGAACGTTGAAAATTTTGGTACCAAAAATCTCTTAAAATTTACTGAAAACATCACAATAAAACACTGAAAGTGAAGCTCTACTTTCTATAATTCTAAGTTTAGATGGGAACAGCTGTGGTATTAATACCAGTAAACACAAGTGATCCAAACATCTAACGATAATGTTTTTAGTTAGAAAAGCATATTTTAAAAATTCGCCAATTTTTGTGCAAAAGTTGGTTTTTCTCACAACGTTAAAATAACATCGTTGTCAATCGTATGCCAACATTGTAACAACCCTGATTTTATCTACTGAATTGATAAAAAAGCAAATCGGATAATCGTTGTTACGATATTATCACAATTTTATCCTTTCCTTTCCTTTCCTTTCCTTTCCCTTTCCCTTCCTTCCCTTCCCTTTTCCCTTCCCTTCCTTCCCTTCCCTTCCCTTCCCTTCCCTTCCCTTCCCTTCCCTTCCTTCTTTCTTTCCTTTCCTTTCCTTTCCTTTCCTTTTTCCTTCCTAGGGTGTGGCTAAGTTGTACGCCTCCCAAAAAAAATCCTCGGTACTATTGGGCCCAAAATTTGGATGTTGTTAGATATTAAAACTAAATTTTCATTTGTGGGGTATTAAAACAACCATGAATTATATATTTCCTAATTTATTAAGTTTGAACACAAGAAACCCCTGAGGAGGGTGGCGAGGTAAATCCGCAACTGTACAAAATTTATCTAATATGTTTTCAGAAAATGGTGTGTACTACGATACGTCCTACCACCCTTCCTTATCCTGAAATAGAAACTTGGCAAGACTGCGTGAGGTTTGTTGCAGATCAGCTCAAATATGAACCCCTCGAGGAGCCGACGATAATTGTAAGTACCTAATCCTATATCTTCTGAAATGATACGATTTGAATGCAATAGTGTACAGAATGTTTCAAAAACTTTCTGCAGGTAGGACATGGCCCACAGGCCCACGAATAATAATCTGTATCAATGGAATCAAATGTTTTTTTTTTTTTTATAAAATCGACTTTATGTAAACAGGGTGTATCATTTTATAGTAGCAGGATTTGGTCAACCGATAAAGTACCACATTTTAAGGTAAAAAGTTCGATATAACATGCATTCTAAATACCATATAAATTTAATATCAGATTGTGTATTATTGAAGATTCGAAAAAAAAATCAAATAGACCTTGTTGTATCGAGTGGAGTACAAATTGATATATTTAAATAGTATACAGTATAACCCGTTACTTTGACTATGGCATCTGAAGGGTAGATTTAGAATGATGAGCACTCTGTATTTCATGACACATTGACACCCCAACATATTTATACATTTGAAAAGCATTTTTCTCGAGGGATTCCAAAACATGATAATATATAGCGAGTTCCATTTAAAAAAATACAACTAACTCATATAAGGTTGGTTTATTTCCGCTACCAAGACCAATCACCGTCGCCAGAGGACAAGCTTATCAGTGCTTGTACAAGCACTGATACTCCTTTCCTGGAAATATTGCCACTTTGTCGTGGGAGTAGAGGTCTATCTTTAACGTGTTCACATCTCGGATACTTAGAACAAACATAGGTAACATTCCTTTTGTATTCAGTGACGTCGCATTGTATTTTTTATTTTGTGACAAAATTGTTGTCTTAGCGTGTACTTATAATTTTAAAAATTAGTAACGGGATAAATAATAATTGACGTATGTATGGTAATTTTGGTTAAATTTTTATTATATTTGTATGAAACATTCAATTTTATTTTAGTACTCATTTCCAACTCCTTTAATGATTTTATCGAAATAAAGATCGCAAAGTCTTTTTTTTAACAGTAGAACATGACTAATGACAATATTAATTGGAATTAACCCCACAGTTGTCCAATATCTGATCTGATCAACGTTGTTAGATGTAAACGGTTCCATTGTTAAGATTTATAGCTCCTAAATGAACTCTGATTTTCAGAACGACTTTTACTCCGTTGTTCAAGATAAATCGTTTCTAGTAAAACACTTTTTCCCGGATTTATTTCAACTTTGTATTCAATATGAAAAATGTTTAGTGAATACGGATAACTCACAATTTTGCTTCACATTTTTAATGGGAATTCATAGCTTTTGTAATATTATTTTATCTAAGTCACTGTGTATCCGTTTGTAACAAAAGTTGAAAATGACTTAATAATGGTTATTAAAATTTGACCACAAAAGATGAAAAAATACACAGGGAGTCACTAGATGTAGTGGTAATAGGGTTTATTATTTAATTAAGATTTACAATCATTTTATTCGATTATTTTTGTTTAAATATACATAACTGTCATAATATATTATATATATATATATATATATATATATATATATATATATATATATATATATATATATATATATATATATATATATATATATATATATATATATATATATATATATATATATATATATATATGGAACGGAATTGAAAATAAAAATTACGTAGAATCAATTTTCTGCAACTTAAGCATTTGACTGTATTTCTCACATTATATTAGACACGTTGCAGTTTTATGGTTTTAATGATACAAGTTTAAATCTAATAGAATCCTATTTGTCAGATAGAAAACAAATCACTTTCTTAAAAGAAGTAAGTTCTGGCCTCCTATCAGTTAAACATGGGGTACCACAGGGATAGACACTTGACTCGGTGTTATTTATTATTTATATAAATGATCAAATGTACGCCAATTAAGTTGTTCGATTTTATTATACAAATGCCGATGATATCACAATAACTAAATATCCTACATTGTCTACTAGATGAAATGGCTAATAAAGCATTCCACTTTAAAAATTGGTTCACGGTCAATAATATTTCACTTAATTACGGAAAATCGTAAGCACAAAATCCGGACTTTGCAAAATTCTTGGAATATATTTAGATCCTTTACTTAACTTGAGAACATCATGTAGATTTTGTGGCCAAAAACTTAATAAAACTTTATGTTTATTAAAAAATCTTGCATATGTAGTACCCTTGTATGGTGAAAACAGCTTATGTCAGCCTCTTTCAGTCGTCACTAACTTATGTCATATTTACTTGACGCCATTCGGTATACACTGATCGAATATTTTCTATCCAATGCCATGCCATTCGCTCTATGTGTTTTATGGGTTCTAGAGAGAATATTAAAATCTGAACCTCTTCATTAGTATATACCTATAAGTGTCATCTCTTTGTTAGAATGAATCTACATCGATATAGTCGAAGCCAGGGTTTGAACCTGGGAGTCGGCAGGCAGTAAAACCAGCTACGTTTGCCACTGCGTTACCGAGCTTGGTAACTGCGCCACCGAGCTGCAGTATTGCTAGAGAATAGAGGAGGGCATACTGGCACAAAATATTGTAGTTAATGTTCTTGTATGGTTTTATTCGTTCACTATAATTTTTAAAAATTATAATTGCAGACATTTTCTTTTGCTTGTTTTTTTTTATAAGTGTAACCCTCGCCCGTGCAACTTTGTCTTTGGATTCGGGGGCCGTCTAAGTCTAAATAACAACCAGAACATTTCCTTAAAACGGAGTATCTCATAAAAAAAATTTCTATACTCATAAAACTGGGATTTCCAAAAACCAAGAGGGTCCATTGATTGTATTCTTTATTATCAGTAAATATTGGAGGATTTAGTATTCCCGACGAAGAGACGGGGTCCGTTTAGGAATCTATATTTTGTAAGTGTGAATATCGACATGCGTACTGCTAATTACAGCTGAATATATCACGCTTTCGCATTAATTTAATAAACAAGAAGATACTACTTGAAGTTGAGTTTCCGCACGTAACTAACCTGCAATAAATATATTTAAAAAAACTAAAAAACACTTTTAAAAAAGTTTTTTTTTTTTTTTTAACTTTATTTATTTTTCACTTTTTGTTTGATTAAAACGTTTTTTTTTACTATATTTATATTCTTTTGATTTCATATTATAACATATTACGTCCAACAGATATTTCTAAAAAAAAAAAATTTTTTTTCTTCACCCCCCATTTGATCCCTTCCCCCTCCCTCTCGCTCCCCCCCGGGCTCGCTGTACCGCAAAAAATAATGAATGGTCGCCACGTCTCGAGCTGTAGTAACACATGCAATGAGATGTTGTATTGTTGTATTTATATTGTAATTAATACATCAATTTGTTTACTAAATTTCTATGTAGAAATAATATGAATATAAAGCTCGTTTCTGAGGAGTTTAATTATCAAGAACATATATTAAATAAAAAAGGGATCTCCACTGAGAGAAGACACCAATTTTCATTTGTTCATTACATTACTATCAAATAATATGTTGGTATAGGTTATACAGTATTAACTTACAAAATGCAGTTAATAAAAAACGAGTGATTTACGATTTACCTACCCCTTAATAATAAAATTGCTGCGTTTATTTCGCACATAATAAAAGGACGGACAGAATGCATTGGCTATTGAGGAGGGTTGTTTTTATAACTATGGTTCAGATAAAAGATCGCTCGAGCCTTTGGCATCCCCTAAAATGACTTCACCCTCAACGAATTATTATCTAATATGGCCTATTAGGGCCCTTTTCCACATGAGAGGTATTTTAATATAATAAGTGGTCCAAATTAGTTGGAGGCGTGTTGTTCCTTGCTTATTCCCTTTTATTTGCTGATATCTATCCACTTATATCCTTATGATAATTCAATCAATTTGTCAAGATTATTTAATAACTAACGTCTACCACAAAAAATCAGGTATTTATTAAATAGGAGTAAAATTGTTTTTCTATAGGAAAACTAGAAAACGCTATTTTGGATTTTAATATGTTTTTTTTTTTTTTTATTTTTAATGGAATATGAAATAAGATACGAGACTGAAAATTATATCAAATATTTTTTTAATTTCCAGAATGCACAAGATGATTTAGTGTGATGTTATTTCTGCTTAAATTCCAAAAAAAATTTTGGTAAATTCAATTTCAATTTTACACAAAAAACTTGCTGATTTTTTATAGTGACACGGTTTTTGAGAGAATTATGAAAACAATTTTCTGGGCACCTGCGTTTATAATCCGTATGAGTTAGGTACTATATGTCCGGATATGTTTGGGCAAACAAGTAATTGACTCTTCTAATATTTAGGCGATCATCCTAATCATAATTACTAAATCAAATCTAGTTACTTTTTACAGTAGTTAAAATCAAAAACATAAATTCTAACTCACGCACAGAAGGAAACTTTCTCCATGAAATATTTCAGTTCTTATTAGAACATCGTAAACAGAAAGTGAATAATATTAGAAAAGTTCATTACTTGTTTGCCCAATCATATCAGAACATTTAGTATGTAACTCATACAGGTGCAGGTGACCACAAAACGGTTTTTCGAGAACAAGTGATTCTTTCTCTTTTTTTCTGTTCTGTGATTCTTTCAAGCCGTGTGATTCAATTTATACATAAACGCCGGTCAAGAATGGCGGGGATCTATGCAACGCGCAAGCGGATCGACCGCTGTCCGTGGCAAACGTTATTTCAGCTTATCTCGGCACATCATATTTAAATAAATTCCTTGCGGTGAATTCATATAAACAAATGTTTATAAAATTTTCAAGGCTGGAAATCGCTTTTTCATAATTTTTAATCTATGTTTCCGAAAAG
Source organism: Rhamnusium bicolor (assembly GCA_029963845.1). Classification (NCBI taxonomy): domain Eukaryota; kingdom Metazoa; phylum Arthropoda; class Insecta; order Coleoptera; family Cerambycidae; genus Rhamnusium; species Rhamnusium bicolor. Next base: position 192,218 of record JANEYF010000668.1, on the reverse strand, counting down.
AAATAATTTAAAACGGCCAAGTACTACTATTTAAAAGTAAATCAATTAATAACTTATTCGGTAAATTATTAAACAAATAGAAATCTGTTTATTTACTATGAATAAATGATTTCAACTGACTTTAAAATCAAACTAAATTAAATTAAACTACTTACCTCTTACTTGATTGAGTACAAACACAGTAAACGATTTATCATTAGAATAATAGACAAACTATAATTACCCTGAAAAGAAACCGGTTTGAAACAATTATATTAGAGAAATAATTGTTATTGCAAACATTAAATTTATCAATGAATTCCCGAATTAATTCTACAATGGCGCTATAATAATTTGTAAGGTGTGCGAGACAGATCTGATGAGCTGGGACAAAGTAAAAGAAACCGCAAATATATTCTGCCAAAAAAAAATTGTGTGCCTTCGACAACACAGTTTATGTTCAATTTACTCTTAATGCTAATTGCCTGTGATGTTCCGCTGCACATACTTGATAAACAACCATTTCAGGAGTTCTGGAATAAATACAATCTCAAGGTGACGTTACCAAGTCGCACAACATTGCGTAACTATATACCAACTATAAGCGAAGACATTGTAAATAAGATCAAATGTGTACTAAAAAATACACGGCTGTGGTTATGTGTTGACGAGACAACAGATTGTAAAAAAAATCTATTTTCAATGTTATAGTACATGTACTGGACCCTCTTAAACCAACATTTCCACTGTTACTAGCTAGCAAAAGATTAACTGAGTGTACTGGCCAAACAATTACGCGGGTGGTGCTGGAGACGTTAGAAAAATTTGACCTGTCAAAAAGTCAAGTGTTGATGTTTGATACCGATGGTGCCACAACAATGCGTTTGGTAGGCCGTTCTCTTCAAGAACACGGTTGTAGGTTAGTATATGTTACGTGTAAAGTGCATGCTTTACACCTTGTGGCAGAAACTATTCGACAAGGTTTTCCAGAGATAGATACATCAATAGTAAGTACTAAAAAAGTGTTTCTTCAATCTCCTAAACATCTTCGCGCATTTCATAGCAAGTGTCCCAGTATTCCCGAACCACCACAGCCGATTCTTACCCGTTGGGGAACATGGTTGAAGGCAGCATTTTATTATGCTAAATATTTACAACAAATAAAAGCTGTGATACTACAATTCAATCCAGACAAGGCTGCAGCTATTAAGGAAAGCCAGACAAAATTCGAAGATGTTTCTGTTGATCTGATTAAACAGCTTTAAAAACTATTCAAAGAACTATAAAGGATTACATGACGCCATACAAAACTTACAAAATAGTGCTTTGTCGTTAGCGGAGTCACTGCAAATAGTGGACGAAGTAAATCGACTGCTACACTCTATAGGTGACGCAAAAAATTAGCCCGTTGGAGAACAGTTCGCACATGTGTTAAAGCAAGACACCGGTTTTACCAGATTAAGGCAAATTTGTGATGGTACTGATGGTACTGATGGTACATCTGCAGATCCGTTAAGTGAGTTCAAAGACTATTTTAAGTTTGTATTACATCAATAGATATCGAACGGTCGTTCTCAAAATATAAGCATATTTTTTCACCACGTCGCACAGTGGACGGAAACGCCAAAAAGCTGGCCAAAATTAAAAAAATTAAGATTTTTTTTTTAAATGGAAACGTTTTAAATCGTTGTAGTGGTACCCCTAGCATTAGAAAGGACCGTTAATACCGGTCCGGGTTCACTACCTGAGCGAGGAAATTACTTATTGTGCGACCGTGCAGCACGTCACTTCGGCAGCTCGCAACGCTTCAAAAATCGATAAGTTTTGTCTGCAGCGTAAAAATTCTCAAAGTGCAGTTTTCTGTGTCATAAAAATGGATTCTGCATCAGAAAGTAAGTACAATTAAAATATCTCAGTATCAGATCAGTTTATTTATATGGTAATTAGTAAATAATTATCGAAGTGGAGTGCATTTTTGTACATGCAACGATTCATAAACTCCACAAAAAAAGCGATAAGTTACGCGGTTGGTGATGGTTGGTCTTGAAACTTATTGGAATGTGTTCAAAGAACATTTTTTTCGAAAGTGTAAAAAAAAATTAGCTGAATCTTTTTGCATCTTTGCGAGATATTGACCAAATTGTGCGCGAATGCACGGATGCATGCACATTCGTGCAACATAAAGTGTGCTCCTTTTGAATGCGTTCTCATGAAATGAGAACGTCATGCGTTCTTAACTCATGCGTTCAAAGTCATTACACATTATTATTCCATTCCCCAGATCCTAATTTTCCCGAAACAAATGAAACACATGAATTCGCTTCAATTCAATAATAATTTTTGAACTATGTATATATTTTTGACCGTAATTTTTTTTGAAATTCTATATGGGATTCTTCATCAGCGACCCAAAAAAACTGTATACAAAGTTTTGTAAAAATGCAGCGATAATTGGCAATTTTTGGTATGTTTTGGTGGGATTTCATGGCCGCCATTTTGTTGTTTTCAAAATTCAACTTCGGATTCTTGATCAGCGACAAAAAACCCCTGTATGCACAATTTCAGTAAAATAGCTCAATGTCTTTATATTTTGGCCAGCTTTTCGGCGTTTCCGTCCACTGTGCGTCGTACATTACTCTCGGAGACAACCATAGAAACATACATGATGCTGCAAAGTTTTTACACATCTTTTCCAGTTTGTGATAACCAATCTAGTTAAGACGGTAAGTTGTGCATACATTGTTGTAAATTGTAACAGTTTATTGCTTTTATTACTAGTTAATCTCTTTTTTTACACTTATTATGGTGCGTACGCCTATGTCCTGCGGTCCATTTTTGCCAACTCTACTCATCAGTTGTCAATGCCAACATGATTTACTTACTTACCAAATGTGTTAAACCAAAGATCAAAGGTTTATTATAATATTAGAAACGATGTATCATCGATTCTGGCCCACAAATGATGAAAGTATTTGATAGATAAGTAGAAATGAGTTAAAAGATTTCTTAAAGCATATAATTTATTGTTTTGGTTACATAACTGGGAGCTTTTTTTAAATGTAACATTAAATTTGTTATTGATCGACTTAATTATAACATAGCATTTTCGGCAAATTGCATATGCATCACGATGTATATAGCTTTGCAAAAGTAAAATATGAACCACTGCATCAGTGTTGATGGTTGATCACCATTCCCACTATCATTCATTCACACGTGCTCTCTCAGTTGTCGAAAGTTGTAGGATTTACTTTGAACATAATAAATGATCCGAACTATTATTGTTAATCATGTGCTTAAGCTAATAAGTATCATACGGTGGATAACCGTTGTTATTGTACAAATCCTTCCAAAACTGAATGTTGTAATTCTTCATGTCTGAATATAACTTGAGATTTTTTCCAATGTCCAAATAAGTCATATTTTTGAATATGGAAGTTGGCCAAATTATATTTTGTAATAATTCATCTTGTTTAGGAGTAGGATTACTGAAATATAAAATAATATAATCTAGATATACTTAAAATAAATCTAATATATCTTAAACTTTCCTGTTTAAGGAGATAAGTACACTAGAATCAACGAATATTGAGGCGCACGTCATCAACAATTGCAATTATAAAATATAACAAAATAATTTGTTGCCTTTTTCTATCCTTTTCTATATGAATCTAGTCCTGAAGTGGGTTGGAACCTTTGATGTGATGATAACACTGACGTAGTTTTTGACAAAACGCAATATACTGCAGTCGACGAGCGTTTCGCTAACCAAATTGACATTATCTGGAGATGATTAAAACAATTTTAATCATCTCCATGAATCTAAATATTGCTGCACCTTTTCAAAATATGAAACGCCAGTGGCAATGATATAATCTGACCACGCGTTGCAGCCTGTTGTAATTGTTTTGGCAACTATCAGATTATGACGTGCACGCAAGATCCATAATATAAATAATATAATATAAAATTTCGTATCGAGATATTTATTTTAAGTGAATTATTGCTTCACTTGCCTCATTCGAATAGCCGTTATTGCTAATCAATTTGTCTAAATAAATCATATTTGTTAACAAAACAGCAAGAAAAGTAACTTACGATGTTTTGGCGAAATTAGTCCAAAGTCGTATTAATCTTTGTCTTGTTATAAGATCTGAATCTGATGGGTCGGGTATGTTTGAGCTTCTTCTCCAAAAGTAGGGCAATTCTTCACCATGACTAACACCTACAAAAGCAACTCTTGAACGTAAACTCCAAAATACTAAATATAAGGCCTACCTTTAATCTCACGAGTTTTACCGTCTACGCCTAATTTTCCTTCATATGAGAACCTGTAATAATATAGGGGGGCATATTTGGCCAACAAAGAGACATAATCATGTATTGGTCGTACAAACTGATCATCTGTGACGAACTGAAACAGGCAAATGTATGTAAAATGTTGTATTTTTATTTATTTGAAGCTTTTGATTACCTGTGCCAACTTTTGGTTTGAAAGCGAAACTGGTACAAAGCCAAAATATTTTTGTCTTATTAAAAGGCCCACCATTATCTTCCGAAAATTTGATTCTATGTTCATGTCAATTGGTACCAGTCTTGTGGAGAAAACATCGTAAGTAAATAGATAGGGTCGTATGTAGTCCATTACTGAAAAATTGGCCAATATTAATACCTATTCTAAATTATATCTTTGTTTGCTGCTTGCTATTCAGTTGTTTGTTCACATAATTTGTTTGCCAGAATAAGTTGCAATAATACGCGGCTAAATTTAAATATATTACTTTTTTTATTTTTTGTTGTCATCGCGCAAGTACTGGGCAATTGGTAACTTAATTCCCAAATCCACCAATCCCATCATTTCCCTCCAAAACTTTACCTCCCGAATCCAGACAGAACAGATAAATTTAACAGTATTTTACAAGAATTCTGGTTAACCACGTCGTGCGTGCTACCTGACAACCTGCCGATAAAACCTTTAGTTTGCACAAAACATAATAAATATTACGGATGAACAATAGTATCAGTGCTAGGCACCTCTTTCTCCATTCCGTCGCAGGAAAATATTCGAAACTGACCGAAGTAGCCATAGCAATAATTCATGCTAAACGAACCAGCCCTCCACTTCATGGTAAGTTAATTTTGCCCAAGACGTTAAATGTTCGTCAGAAACATTCTTCATGTAATTTTCTACTTTAGAAATCCCACTATACTCTGTCTACAAATTCTATGAGTTAATAATTGTTACATAAAATATTTAACTTTGGGTAGTTAATAAAACATATTCAATCTATGTAATGATGACTTATGAGTTATGACTTGACCGTGGCAAATCAGACGGCTCTCAGTAGCGGTCCCGATAATTATAACAGATGAAATAAGTAACATTGCTTACCTTTTACCTGTTAACGACCGACGACAATGGCTGATTTTGCACATCAACAAACATTCATCATGAGGAACGCAGTTTCTATACTTTCTGCTGAGAAAGATCTTCTTTATTGGAGAGATATGTGTGCAAAGCGAAAAAGATCATCTACCGGCGTAATATTTGCAAATTTAAAACTTTCCGCATTTTTATGTAAAATGTCATTATTCTGCTTACTCGTATACCAGGATTATTTTTAGAGCTTGTAATTTATTTTGTACATTATGAATTATATGTAAGGACTTCCTTTTGGGTCTGTCGATGTCGTCTCGCTACTATTATCCAACTTTCTTTATTTTTAATACACTTAAGTTTGTTTTTTATTAAGCTTTTTATATGATTCAGTTTATAATAAGCTGTTCATCTTCTCACAATGTTAGAAATAATTAGAAAAGACAGACTAAATTATCAGGAAAGATAACTAAAAATTGAACTAGCTAGAACTAGAAGTTAGAAGAATTAAGAAAAAGAAATCAGCTAATAAAGGAGCGGAATGACATTTTAAAAGAAAAAAAGTGCTATTGCGAAACTAAAGAAACAATTTATTTTTTGTTATTATTCTAAAGAATGACATTTTTATTTTTTCTAAATTTTTTTTACATAAAAAATACTGTTGCATTTCTTTTAATTACTTTTTAAATTGTTAGGAATAAAACTCAGATTTTTTTAATAATACGCTGTTTATTTTAAAAAATAATTTATTGGTTATATTGTAAAGAATAATACTGTTAAATTAAAAAGCAATAATTTAGTTTAAAAATAAAGAAAACATACAAATAAACTACATTGTTAAATTATTTACTATATCATCTCTAATCCTTCTTGCATCTCAGTAATCCTCTTCATCTTCACCCTCAAGGTCTACATCTTGTGCAGGTAAGACTTCATTCAGCAATTCGATGTCATCATTTAAAACAAATTCATCATTTATTGATATGTTGTGTTAAACACAGCATGCTCTAATTAAATGAACAATATATGAAATATTCCTTAATTTCACATGATACATTTGTCTAAACTTTTGTTTCAGCATACCAAAACAATGCTCAATAACATAGCGATTTTTTTGACAATTTCGTATTATAATTAATTTACCTTCGGCTAAGTTGACCTCTTATCTTTAAACGGATTTCTATACATTTTTTAAGGGGGTATCCACTATCCCCTAGTAAAAAATAACGGCCAAATTTTTCTTCCAAGTGATTACTAAGTGGAGAATTTATATATACTCTACTGTCGTGTACAGACCCTGGATAGCCCACAAATATATCTCTACTTTTTCTTGTGTGATCACAAAGAACTTGCATCTAAAAAAAAAAACGTATTTTACAAGAAATTCACTGTTTTTGCACATAATTACCTGTATTGAAACTGGTTCTTTAGGGTTTGGTAGACCTCAATACAAAAAAAAATACTAAATTTTTGAAGTCAAAAATATATAATATATATATTTTTAATATTCTTAAAAAAATATTAAAGTTTTAGTTTATTCTATGCAAAACTTTCAAATATAGACATTATTTTATTTAAGAATTAAAAATTTGGGTCAATCCAAACGTGTCCTCAAAGCCTGACCGTGAGTGAAATTGACTTATGCCGAGTCAGAAAGCAAAAAACAGAAAATGGCGGGACAAGTCCCTGACACATTTTACGTCACACGAAATTAGTAAAGAGAGCTGACGTGTCGGCTTTTTAATTTTTTTGTGACATTTTTAGTAAATTCTGTGAAATAAGAAAGTGTAAGCAAATATTAAAATGAAAGATGAACAAAACAGTGAGTGCCTAGGACGCAAATTTTAAAAGATGAAAGGCGGGGCGGGGGTGTAAAGCAAAAAAATTTTGCAATTTTTACCTCTTTTTACAAAAGCACAAAGAAAAAGCCTTTGACAATTTTCTTTGAAGCGGGGCCACCAGGCCGCGTGTGATAAATCAGAACAGTTGTTAAACTACAAAAGATTTTTTGTATTTTTCATTAAGTGTGTAATTACAAAGAGAGTGGAAGACAAGAAAAAAGTTTGGAGGGCCCCCAGAGATTACGGAAGAACAAAAAGGAAATATTAGATTTGAACAGGCAAAACAGGGGAGGTTTAAAGAGAAAAAAAAGCTTTATTTACGAAAAATTTGAAATTAACTGATTGAAGCGAGAAATCCAGGTTATAAAAAATGTGGCAATTTGAAAAGGCGTCGAGTCCACCTTGAGATTTCAAGACCAGTCAGGAAAGTTTTTACAAGAAGGAAACTTTAATGAAAAAGAAGCTGCATCAGCGGAGGCGATGGTTTTTGGGAGTTTTTAGCCCCCCCAGGCCGGTTTGATAGTAACCTTTTCTGTTAATGTAAAAATTAGGATAATTTTCCGGTTTATCTATTTGAATAGGTTTCCATCGATGGCACCTATTATGTTAGGAAAACAATTTTCTCTAAAATGCTGCTTTATTATTCTTTTCTCATTATCAGATGGCCACGTAATAACCTGTGGTGATAAGTTACTCAGGAAAATAACCATTCGCTTAATAATTCTATTATGTAAGGAGCTTATGGTACTATCAAACCTATCAGCAACGTCATGAAAGCTTGCTGTTTGGTGGCCAATAATCCATAAAAAAATCAAAACCTCCAACAAATTGTTTTGGTATTAAAAATTAACAATGCATCTACTAAGTGCCTATATTCTGTTAAGACCAACCTGATTTAAAGCTGAAATTTTTCCGTACTGTCCAGTATGCCTCTTATACAGATCACTTCTTTCAAATTTAACGGCAATGTCATTAATAACTGCTCTAATAATTCTAAAGTGTTCAAAAAATAATTCCTCATCATATTGGGTCACTGTTTCCTCTTTTGTAAAACTAATCATTTAAATCAGATCTAAAAATTAGCTACCTACCTAAGTAATTTTCATTTTTCATTCGTTGTGCATTCAATTGCATCTCCAAATCATCTTCTTCACTAGACTCAGAAGCTATATAGTCGTTTTCGTCTTCTAGATCACTCATACTTATTTTTAAAAACCACCAAAAAAAATGTCAACAAATGACAATCTGTAACCTTAACAACTAACACTTGTTTGTGGTTTTTATTGCGTATGTCTCTGACTATTGGTACCTGCTTTGAGCCACGAACTGATTTGACCGTTCCAAAACTAGTTTACGTACCAGTCTGCGGTATGTTGGAACAACCGACTATCAGTTTGTGTTCATGTTCAAGAGTTTATTGGAACGCTAATTTATCATTGCGCATATTCCCGACAGTACGTAAACTGATTTTTCCGTCTGTTGGGACCGTCGCGACGAAACACTTGCTCACTGTAGACTGGAATACGGCTCGCATTTCAATTATATCTGCTACATACACCCATATATACGAGTATAGTATTACCTACGTACACACGTCTATGACCAACGTTAGATTTGCCACGCTCTACATATGACCAACATTTGCTCATTTGCTAATGAGACATGTATATTATGGTTTCACAATTGCAATTAAATCTGTCATTTCTATATTGGTGATAATATAATACATACTGTCCTTAAACTGGATTCCTTCCTCTGAATTAAAACCAATTAGACATGGTACTCGGTTAAAGTCGCCAAAATTCAGTCTTTCGTGGCTTTTTTTCGTCACCACAGCACCCTTTATTTTTGGTTCCAAAGTTGGTGCAAAAATCAGACCGTCACGTGGGTTGGATAAAACAGTTTCCTGAAATGTATGTTCGAATTAAAAGAGGATTAAAAAATTTATTGAAATCTGATTGTTTCATATGGTAAGATCTGCCGACGGCAACCCATCGCAGTAGCTACCGTCGACGATACTTTGTTTAGAAGAAAATTAGGTTATCAATTTATTTAAAAGAATTTCTACAGACTATATTTTGGCATCCCCTGCACAAATTTAGCCTATACCGATTGAACGTAACAAAAACTATTTTTTTCTATCTTTCAGTCTGTCCAACTGTCTGTGCATATAACTTAGCAGGAGGCCAGCTAGTTTTAACTTTTTTTAATGAAGCATTCGTTATTCGTTGGGAGTAGGATTTTTACCTGAACTATCAGTCACATAGTAAAACAAGATTTCTATAAGGCCTAGTCTTTTGACATAATTGAAATAAATAAAAAAAATTGTGAAATAATGAATAATGAATGAATAAAAAATCAAGCCTTAATAAATCTTAAAATTGGGGAAATTATTTTGAGTGATATTTCATCCCGTTTTTCCATAAACCTACCTTTAGATTTGTTGACATAGATGTGGTCTGTAGTGCTTTTGTCTCGATTCTTCTCAAGGCTGCCACTAAATCCGTAGAGTTGTCGGTTTTGATTTCGAGAGCTTTTCCTATAGCAAAAGCCGTAGCCCTTGGATTCCTTGATAAAGACCATAAATTAAGTGAAGTTCCGCTCTGCATGATGACTTTACTGTAAAGGTCTAAAAAAAATCTTTTTATTATCTATAAGAAAGTTATGATAGTACTGGTTTATGTGAAACCACTGTGAAAAGCTCTGGCAATACTTACTGAATTTGATATCGTCGAAATCTGAAATTTTTTACACCAGTCATCCATGCCCAACGTACCTGGTTTGCATTAACTCATTTATTTGAAAATGTTTATTTGTGAAAAATTGGTAAAAGTATTCTGTACTGAGACCTTTTTAGGCTTAAATAAGGCTTTTGACAATGTGAAACACGCTTTTTTTCTTAAATAATTAGGTCTATGGTGTCGGAGGAGTTGATCTGGACTCGTTCAACTCATACTTTAAAGATCGAACTCATAGTGTAAACATAAAAAACAGACAAAAATTAGAGCAAAAGGATGCAAAGACAGGGGTGCCTCAAGGTAGTGTCATTGGCCCTCTTCCGTTTTGTGCTTTTTTTAAAGATTTTACACACCATATAGGTCTATTATCGCATTTACAAATAACTGCACTATAAAGATTGTTGCAGTGTATACAAAAAGCTACGTAGTGTTACAATACTGTAAAAACATTTTCTAAATAATAGAGGGCAAACAGATTATTAGTATATTCTGAAAATTCGTCATATGCGATACTCTGCAATAATAGATAACAAAATCTCAATACTCCTTAAATAACTGTGTTTGACCGAAAAAATATGTCATTGTCTCATGTATTTTCAAATAAATATAACAGCTTTATTTCCGAAAATCCCAATATTAGATACCGAAAAAAAATTATGGTGGCCACAAATCTAACTATTACAACGAGAAAATATTAAATTAGATGACTCTTGTATAATGTAATTAATGTGTAATACTGGAGACATGCTATTTTAAATACCATATAGTATGTATTATCATGCGGGAGTAAATAATTATTCACTCGCACTAAATAGCTTACCTTATGTGAAGTTTAACTTACTTTTTGGTTAAAGGTGTCTGTAAAAGATATGAAACTGCCGCGGAACCTGCACTCTGTCCAAATAAGGTAACATCTTGGGGGTTCCCACCGAAATATATGATATTCTCCTGCACCCATTTTAAAGCTAAAATTTGATCCTTCAACGCATAATTTCCAGGAGATGCTGAATCTTCAGTACTCAAAAATCCTACGAAAGAGTTTTATTTGATGGATTTAAAGTTATTAACCAATTCCAAATAATAATGAGTGCGTCTAGCAAGGAATGATTGATAGCGATTTACTGAATAATACATAAAAAATTGTAGACGCTTCGTGCTTCTTATTTTATCATATCAGCAAACTTGTAATATTAATTTAGGGTAGTTTGAGTGTTGATTATCAGCACTTAAACTTCCTTTACAAATATGAAATATTCTGTTGAATTTTAAGCCGACATTCATTACTTTCTTTCACATACCAAATACTCCTAAACGATAATTAAACGTAACGATTATCACGTCTTCTTCCAAAAAATAGTCTGGAGCAAAATCTTCAGATTTAGAAGAACCCTGGAGAAAGGATCCACCATATATCCACACCATAACAGGAAGTTTTGAATAATTAGTCTACAAGGAATAAAAATATAATATATTCATTATAGTGCAGGCGCCAAGAAACATTCCTTTTAAAAAATCCGTAGGATTCATTCGGGTTGATGATTTACATTCAGAAAGATGTAAAGAATGAAATTCTAAAGGTTGCCAAACAAAATTATGAAGTTTTTTTTTTACAAAAGACCATATGGTTATTACGGGAGTGCGCAACCAGGCCTGGCGGAAGAAAAAAATATATACCGGACAAGTATTTATTCCCCCCCCCGCCGCGATTTATAATAAATGAACAGGAGGCATAAGTAAGAAAAGAGTGCCGTTAAAAATTCGAATTGCAAAAACAGTTTCTTCGAAAAATGTATAATTTTTCAACGTAACTAGATAAAATAAGTAAAACCAGATTTTAGATATTTTTAATTGTACTCTACCGGCTGTAACAGGATCATGGTACACCCCCTTTTTTCCTTTACTTTTGCAGACAATTGATTGAGATTTGGGATATCCTATACATAATAAGCGGCACTTTTTGACATATAAGTGATTTTTTTTCACTTCCGGTTTTGCCCGAAGTGACACTAACTTTCGATTTTTAAATAGAACATCTTGTATATTATTGCATTTTCGTATTCTGCATAATTTTCTGAATCCAACGCTACCAAATAAGTGACAGTTCAAACGTCAATCTTTTTTATAATATAATTTTTAGTTTTCCATTTAAGTGTGCCATTACGGTTCCAGTTTATTCTAAATGACCCGTGTAATGCTAGAAAAATCAAAATCCCGTCAAAAATACTAAATTACGTGATTTATGAGCAAATAAAATTCATCAAAATGCTATTTGGGGCCAAACTCAATTTTTTCAAATGGAACCATATTGGTACCGTGGTACCATTTATTAGTACTATTAATAAGGAATTTATTCATATGTCGTATTAAAATGTGCGATAAATACACACAAAATTACAGCTAAAAGAAAATTAGAAAATACAATTGTGTTCTAATTAAATGTTAAGAAGTAACTAACTAAGGTGGCTTTGAAAACAATGAAATATTTAGCTTGTCAAACATTTGTTGGTTTACCGGTGTTTTTACTGTGTCTTTAAAAATAGTTTAAAATTTTTGTTAACTGTGTTTAAAATGCCGTAAATTTATACAGGACATAAAGAAGTGGACATGTTATTCATTTATGGGGAATCTAGAAAAAATGCTGTTGCGGCTAGACACCTTTATGCCGAACGATATCCTGATAGACAATATCCAGCGAGAAATTATTTTAATCGTCTTGAAAATCAGTTCCAAGTGAGCCCTACAATGATCCTGAAGTAAATTTCATTCTTGACGAAGGAACGGAAATTAATGTTTTGGCTCGAGTAGAAGTTTATAAGACTGTTTCTTTAAGGCAAATTGGGTTTGAATTGGAAATCAGTCACCAAACAGTAAGCCGAATTTTGCACAAATACCACTATAAATCTTTTAAATACAAATTGCACCAGCACTTGGACGGAAATGATTACGAACGTAGGATGGAATGCAATTGGATTTTGCAGATTAACGTGAAGCCAAACAATGATTTTTTTGGAATGATTTTATTTTCGGATGAGTCTAGGTTTACAAATTTGGGATTATTTAACCGACAAAATACAAAATATTGGTCACAAGAAAATCAAAATTTATTACGGGAGGGTAACTTTCAAGTGCGGTTCGGTTTCAATGTTTGGCTTGAAATAATTGGTAGTAGAATCATTGGTCCAATATATTTGAAGGACTCCTGACTGGTGCCAGATACTTGGGATTTCTGCAAAATGAAATTGAGGACAGTTCAGCTGAATTACCTTTCCATTTACGACAGGTAATGTATTACCAACAAGATGGCGCTCCTCACCATAATTCAAGAATAGTAATTGATTACCTTCAACGGAGATTCGGAGAAAACGTAATTTCAACGAATGGTCCTGTAAGGTGGTCTCCAAGGTCATCTGATTTAACACCCCTTGATTTCTTGTTTGGGAAGACCTGGAGCTACGAGTAAAACGCGCAATTAATAGCATAACGGCTCAGCAATTGGCGAACGTTTTTCGAAATGTTAATGGACACGATTTTGAACAACTATTGTAATGTTTTGTGTTCATTTTTTTGTATTCTAAAGCCACCTTATGTATAACAAGGCAATTGGAACAAAATTGTATTTTCATATTTTCTTTTTGCTGTAATTTTGTTTGTATTTATCGCACATTTTAATACGACATATTAATAAATTCCTTATTGATAATACTAATAAATGGTACCACAGTACCAATATGGCTCCATTTGAAAAAATTTAGTTTGGCCCCAAAAACCATTTTGATGAACTTTATTTGCTCATAAATCACGTCATTTAATATTTTTGACGGGATTTCGATTTTTCTAGCATTACACGGTTCATTTAGAATAAATCGGAACCGTCATGGCACACTTAAATGGAAAACTAAAAATTATCCCCAGATCCACCCCTACATTTTTTTAATGGAATACCCCATATTTGTTCAGGACTTTAGTTTCTCCTCGAGTAGCTCATTACAAAAATGTGTAATTAAGTAAATAGTTTGGGAGATACAAATAAAATTTATTTGAATCCATTCCTCTAGATTTTTTGAGCAAATTACCTATACCTAATTAAATAAAGGAATAGGTACTGACAAGAAGAATTTTTTTTGCCTTTTTATAACTAAGGCGTATTTCTTTGAGATTCTACCAAGTGAATTCATTGAATGAATGTAGTGTAGAATACTGCCTAGTATCGTTACTATTACAATTATTTTCAAAATGTTGTACACCCTGCAAGAAAGATTTGAAATTCGTACGTAATTGAATTGATGCAGATATTTATGGAAACAGAATCAGTTACTAACAGAAAGCATAACCCAGCGCGAGTGGTTAATGACGAAGGTATGGAAGCTACAGTTTTAGGAGCAGTTACTTTAGAGGATCAGAAATCGTTATCACAATTATCCAAAGAGCAACAGGTGTTTCACGCAGCAGTGTGTTTAAAATCTTACACATATTTCATCCATACAAAATAAAATTAGTACAGGAATTGCACGAGGATAACACTCCAAATCTTTTATACAACATTTGTTTCTTCGATGAATGTACATTTTCTGTCAATGGATTTGTCAATAGACACAATTGCAGATATTGGGCTGAGAGTGATCCACATCTAATGAACGAATTTTATACTCAAAGATTTCAAAAACTGTGTTTGGTGTGGTATCCTAGAAGATTATGCTGTTGGACCTTTTTTTATTGAGTCTTCTTTGGAATAACTTAGAGAAGCAGTCGATTCACAAATTACCGAAATAATAGAAAACGATTAGACTTGCATTTCAACAAGCTGGAGCATACCCACGTATTGCTGTGACTCTCCGTCAATTTCTTAATGATACATTCCCTGGTCATTGGATAGGTAGAAGAGGTCCGATGATGAAGTGGCCACCTAGGTCACCAGATTTGACTCCTTTAGATTTTTTGTGGGGATATTTAAAGATGAAAGCCTATGCAACTCAACCAGACTCGCTAGATGAATTACGACAAAGGATTGTTCAAGAATGTCAACACTTAACGCCACAAATTTTTCGTAATGTTAGAGAAGCATTTGAAACGTGACTATATCATTACATGGAGGTCACTGAAAGTCAGTTTGAACACCTAATAAAGTAATTTTTGGTACTGAATCGTTTATTACTCTAAACCTTTTTTTAATTTAAAATAATGTGTCGCTCTCAAGCTATTCACTAGAGACCTCACAAATTATACATTTTTGTAATGAACTCTTCGAGGAGAAACTAATGACCTGAAAAAATATGGGGTTCCATTCAAAAAAATGTAGGGGGCTCTGGGGGTGAGGGGGTGGAACTAATCCTAGGTTTATTATAAGAAAATGTGTCGTCCTCTTTTCTCTTTTTAACATGATTTTTCGTTTTTTGAAAAATCGATATATTAATTAATAACTTTTGTTACATTTTGACTTTGTTTATGGCGAAGAGTATCATGTATCATGTTTACACTAGTTTTATTCTAATGTACCAACATTTCAATATGCGAATTTATATACTACATATTTAAACTATTAGCAAATTGGCGCCCCTTGTGCTCAGCTCCCCGGGTAGTCGCCCGGGTCGCCAGCCTTTCCGCCGGGTTTGCGCGCAACTCCAGCGTCTTAAAACCATTATAAAATAATTAGTATTATTAGTAATTAATCTTTTGAATTAAAATTTTTAAGACATGTCGTTCTAACGGTTTTTTCACAACATTGTGAAAACCGTTTTAAAATTTCAATATTTAAAAAAAATTAAATAGTTTTTGACGTAATGTATGAAATAAAAAAGAGCATAAATATCATAAAATAGTTTTATAAGGTAAAAATAAGCAAATAACAACAATAATAATAATTGATTAAAAATTAATAATAATTGAAAAAAAATAAGATTAATAATAATTGAAAATGTTAATTAACTTATTAATAATTAACTCATTATAATCTTAATAATTAATTAATCAATTAATTAATTAATGGTTTATTAATCATTATTAAGTTTAGTAGCGTTATATTTACCTTTAGCAGATAAAAATCATTTCTTTTTATTTGAAAAAAAATTGAATATTTACACCACCAATAATCTTAATATATTCATCATTTCTATTATTTATACTTACTTTTGGTACAAAAACATTTATGTATAGACAGTCCTCAGATCCTTTCGGGTCCATGTTTTGGATACATTTGTGTTCATCCTCTTGAGTTGTTAAGAGACCCTCCCATCTTTTGGCGGGAACTGGTGCCTGAAATACAGGGTATAAAAATGTATTTGAAAATATGTCAGAGGTATACAATTCAAATATCCAAACTTCTTAATAATTATCCTACATGTAAAAAGCCGAATTACCTTTGATACATGCAGGGTGTTTCTAAAAGTTCTGTCAAAAATTGAATAGGTTATTGCGGAATGCAAATGTCTAAGTTTGAAATTTTTAAATGGTATGTGCAATTTTCTCAATACCAAACATATCGTATCATACTTTTTTAACTCTGGCCGTTATTTGACATTGAGAAAGTGTAATGAATATCATTGAAAATTATGCGTTTATCGATTTCCAATATGTGCTATAACTTGAACACACCGTAGAGCTCAAAGAGACCAGTAAAACGGAAATTTCCATCGAAAACTTAATTTATGTGAGCAGGAGAAATCACTTTTCCTAAATTCACATAATTTTAATAAATATGACGATCACTGCGAGACACTTTGAAGAAATTCACGACAATAAAAAAAATTATATCCACTTTCAAAAATAAAAGATGGATAATAATTATGGCTGGCTGAAATGTGCAGCGGGACATAGGAATATGCATCATAGTAAACGTAATAAAAGAAATTAACACGTAAACACCAATGGGCTTCAGTATTTGTCCGCTGGCGTAGAATCACTCAATCGCCGCCGCACGAATTGCCAGCTTTAATAATAATTTCAAAACAGTTCCAAGAAAATGAAATGAATTATCTGAAAAAGTATTGCCAATCAATATTATCCATTTTTTATGAAAATGAGAAGTAGTTCTACTGTTTTTTTTTTGTTTGGTTGTAATTTCTCACCCTGTAGCTTTGTGGAATTGAAATTAATTTGAATGCTTTGCGCATGGTGAATCCATACTAAAACGTATCAAAAATGTATTTATGTAATACTTTCGTTCAACACCCTATATATCCTATTTTTCGTAATTCAGACAAATCTAGATTGATTGACCTGCAAGTAAGGTTTGTCGGTTTTTAAAAACTGAGTTTAAAAGCCAATTATTCGGATAAATTTGCAAAATTCGAAAACCTATTTTTAAATTAAAAAAAAAACGGTGATAAATACTAGAATTAATATGTAAAAGTAAATTAGTCTTCATGAGGCAGGCGAATGTTTGACATGAAAATCCACAAACTCATTATATTATGCTTAGAGCTTGGATGGAGTACCTATCGGTTCCCAGTAATGGTTTTTATGCATACATAAAATGATATTGTAAACATCTACTGGACCATTCTCAATCTTATCTCATTTTAAAATGTTAGATACGTAAACTAGTTTTATCGGAAAACGTATCCTAAAAAAACAAGTTATATTTGTACACTAGTAAAGTTTGGGGGTAAAGCATATTTTTCTTATAATTCGTGAACGGCTGGAAATAACTAAATTCTGCAAAGACATTTAATTGGTTCCTTGTTAAGAGGCACTCGGTAGGGTTTCAACACCATGCTTAATGCCCTTCTGGTTCCTAAATTTTTGTTTATGAATAGAATGACGAATTCACCAAATACTGCTTAAACAAAATACTTCAATTCTATCTTATACAAAACACAAAGCGTTGAGTATATTTGTTGACCTAGATACGACGAAGCACAGTTTCAGGAGCTTAAAAAATGTTTAGATGAAGAGTGTATCAATTTTATTTCATTTCAGAATGTTAATAAGTAACCTAGTTTTTTTTGGAAAACGTTCAAATTTGTACGAATTTTAATTATTTTAGTTTTTTTTTTTTTAATTTCTTGGTTTTGTATATGATATATTTTTGTTGTTTTTGTAGTTCCATAAATATGAAATAAACTGAAAAATTGTAATAAAAGATAAATATTTTTTTACTGCTTTAATTTTTTTTTTTTTTGTAAAAATTCGAAAACCGGTTTACCGTCTTTTTTTTTGGAATACTGAAATTCGAAAACCAGTTTTTTCAAAAGTCAGTTTTTGTGTAAACCCTACCTGTAAACCAATGAAATTTGCTATACGAAGTTTAAAATGAAATAAAATAATTTCCAAAGTTAAATAAATTGCGTACCCTGAATCTTAAATTGCCAATGGGTGGTTCTGCGTAGGGAATACCCTGGAATGCATAGTAGGCTTTGTATGTATCCACAGTGTGTGCTAGTCTTCCTTTTACCTGCCCGGTTGAAATTTCCACTATTAACTCCTGCTCCTGAAAATCACAAAAATAAAAATAAACTCAGTGCTTGAGTAATCGTGTTCACACATGCACCACGCACGAGGCAGCAAAACACGTGAAAATAATTTTCGGTTTATTCGTGTTGTGGGACACATAAAACTCCAATAATGCGATAGAATATGGTAGGATTTTAATATATTCTGCATGATGTCAATGCCTTATACTGGGTAGAAGTAATAGTCATTTTTTACAAACCGTCGAAGCATGCACGCTGTTATGAGTCAATCACAATTTTATAGACGGTGGCAATATTCCAATAAATTACTTTCACCAACCACCAACCGTACCAACCCCTTGACACACCCCAGTGTAAATGAATAAACTTAAACCATTCCTTATGTCAAATTGCATTCATCTATCAGGTATCTAAGATTTAATCAAAACCTTTTTTTCACACTTTCTATTTACGATAGATAAGATAACTGACTTAGATATAAATAAATATGAAATACAAGAAACTTACATCATTTTGTCCTTTTATAAATGTAAAACAAAGTATAACAAACACCGTTCTTGTAAATACATACATTTTTATGAAACGCTTAAAATAGCGCTCAATCTCATTTATACTATATACTGGAAATAGCAATTAGCTTTTTTATCACATGATTAATGTACTAGCGATAATATTTAAAGTAGGTATGGTAATTAAAGAACAATTTAAAAATGTCTATACATTCTAATTGCGACTCTTTGTTTGGTCGAGGCAAAAAGATAGAGATAAAAATATGAAAAAAATTGTAAAATAATTAAAACAATTATTTTTTCGTTCAACTCGCTCTAACTCAAAAATTGAACAACGAACGTCTCAAATATTTACCGTGTTATTACATATTTCTTAACAAAATGTGTTAAAACCCTTCACTGCATGATTTTTTTTTTATAAAAAACATGTACATGCTATCTTTGATCCTCTAAAAGGTTTTCCAGAGGTGGATGTGATGGTGCAGCCCCAGATCCTTTAAGTGCGTTCAAAGACTATTTTACGTATGCGTGTATTACATTAGTGGATGTCGAACGGTCGTTTTCAAAATATAAGAATACATTTTCACCAAAGCGAACATCACTCATGGAGACAACCATAGAAACATACCTGATGCTGCAAAATGGCTACACATCTTCTCCAGTTTATGATAAGCAAGCTAGTTAGTTCATCAAGCTAGTTAAGAGTGTAAGTTTTACATACATTGTTAAAAATTGTAACAGTTTATTGTTTCTCGTATTAGTTAATTTCGCGTACGCCACTGTCCACGGAACATTTTTAACCGCCCTAGTCATCATTAACTTATATTTATAGGTAATTGTATTTTTGTATAAATCAGTTTACCACCTTAATGTAACATTTACTCATATCGTTCTAATATATTTCAATCAGTAACTGGTATTACACTAATAGAACTGGTTGATAATTAGTAGATAATGGAACTGGTCGATTAAATTTTGCTTGGGGGTCATTGCCCACGGCCTTTACCTGTGTATGGTACAGACACCAAGTCATAGTTAAATTTATTAGACACACACACGCACACACACAGAGACATTGCAAAAGTGTTGCTCCAGCTATTTATAAAGTATAATTATCGTAAGACCGATTTACCAAAAGATGCATTTTTTTGGATAAAGTAGGGTTACTGGCGAACGTAAATAAACAGCAAACGTTGGCTGAGGAACGCTCCAAATAAAATAGTCCCCTTTCCGCAATGATGTCATCGCAATTTTTTTAAATGGAAACCCCCACTTTTTTTAAAGGATTCTGATTCTCCTTTAAATTTGGCATATAACAATATGCAATTGTGTGATGTGAATTGGTGCGGAATTTTTTATCAATTTATTTGAAACCTATAGAGTGGAATGAAAAATAATATTAACTGAAAAATTTTTTTTTGCTAATTATTATTTACTAACGTTTACAAATCTTATCACAGATAAGTATAACATATATCTTTTTAAACAATTATTTTCCCGGCTATTTGCCAAAACGCTGAAACTTGGATTACAAAAAAAGATAATATGCACATTATGTTCAGTACAACTGACTCAATAATGTTATTTTAATTTCAACTATTCTGTCTAGTGAAACCAAAAATAAATGTGCTGGCTACCCTGATGAAGCTCTGCAAGCAGAAACACGTGTCGGTAGATATTTTAAAGTTTTTTAAAGTGAGTGTTCAACTGGTGAGTACCTTGTGTTTTATTTATTTTTGGTTTTACTAGACAGAACAGTTGAAATTAAAAATAACATTACAATTGAGTCAGTTGTACTGAACATAATGTGCATATTATCTTTTTTGTAATCCAAGTTTCAGCGTTTTGGCAAATAGCCGGGAAAATAATTGTTTAAAAAGATATATGTTATACTTATCTGTGAAAAGATTTGTACAAGTTAGTAAATAATAATTAGCAAAAAAAAAAATTTCAGTTAATATTATTTTTCATTCCACTCTATATTTTAAACTTTTACCAAGAAGAGGAACTTAATTTGTTTTTAAATTATTTGAACCCAATGAATAACACGTTGACAGTACCAAAAGTGGGCTAGAGTGTTAAGTGACAAACGTAGCTGGTTTTCTGTCGATTCCCGGGTTTAAAACCCGTTTTCGACCCTGAAAGTCGAGGGCAATGGTCCTGTGTCCACGTTTTTTCATAAGTGTAACCTCCGCCCTTGCCGCTTTAGCTTTGGATTTGGGGGTTGTCTAATTTATGTAGTGTTTTATTTTATTCTTATGTAAAGCATTAAATCAGGTGTTCAAATTGGATCTCATTTACTTCTTGGTCGATGGATGAATTCCTGCTTAACATTTTGAAACATCTCTGTGGCAATCGCTAGGATTTCATTTTGGATTCTTTTTTTTTAAAGCTTCAATATAATTTAGTAAAGTAGACCTTACTCTTAGGATAACCCCCACAAAAAAAAATCTAAAAGCGTAAGGTCAGGTGACCATGCCCGCTATTCAATTGTCACGCCTTTCAATCCAGCGCTAGCGCCCAGGAAAATTATCGTTTAAACAATAACGAACGATAACGCGGTAATGAGGGAGTAGTCCATCTTTCCAGAACTACAAAGCATTATTGGGAACATCGGGGTTGTCGTAATTTGGGCACAGAATATGAACGTGATGCTCTCTGAGTAGTTCCAAATACTTTTCACCTATTTGTGTTTCTTCAATGAAATAAGGGTCTAAAATTCTGTTCCCAACAATGCCATCCCAAACATTTATCTTTTCTGGATATGAGCCTCCATTATCTAATGTGGATTCTGAACAGCCTAATAGCGATAATTTTGTTTATTAACCATTCCGCTAAGAGAAACGGAATGACCCGCTGATATGCAGCAAAATTCTTTGGTCGGACGAGTCAGATTTTTCGAATAATGGGCATTTTGGGATCGGATTTGATTTATGAATTACCAGTTGTCGAACGACTGAATTATTCATATTTTCAACAAGAAGGAAATCTGTCACATTGCTGGAGTATGTCAAAATTATTTAATCGAAGTTATGCTGGGGAGCAGACCAACAGACCTATTTTATGGCCCACTCGATCACCCAATATTACCCACCTAGGTTTTTCCTATAGGGTTATATTAAAGACAAGGTATTTCAAACTGCCGCTGAAAATATTAAGGACTTTAAACGAAAATTAGAAACGCATGTTATTCAATGATATATTTGATGTTTTCATAAAATGAAAAATAGTTGGCACTATTCGTTAAAATGTTTATGACATGTTTTATATCGTTGGAAAGAGAAAAAAAGAGCGGATATAATGATGTCATGGCCTACCTTGAGACTTGTTCTTTTTGCTTCTGCACAAGCGTTTTTCTCATTTTTTAATACATATAATTATACTTCTCAACTTTGTTGTCAAACTTGATTCCTTTAATTTTTTTCATATCTCCTCAAATAAGAGTTGTAGTTTTCATATTTTTCAGGTTTTTTACTATATCTCACAAAGTAGATCATGGATTTCTGAATTGTTTTTACTGGCATAAAACTCACAATAAATGGAATGAAATCTAATTATACGTTTTTCTTCTACAATAGATATTGAGCGAAGAGATATATGGAGTGACCCTCGTAAATAGACAGCCTGTATATATGCATATACTATACAGGGTGTAACTGTTTTAAATATAAAAAATAGAGTAACCAAAAGATTTTTGAAAAATAAGTGTTTTTCGTGTTATGAACTTTTTCCGTAAGTACTTAGTTTCTGAGATAGGGGGCATTGACATTTTTATTTGATAAATGTTTTGTCGCATAATTTTTACAATTTTTAATACCTGTATTCCACACTTGGCGGTCATTTATGTCAGGTGGAATCTGAAAAATTGACGAAAAATATATGCCAGAAATATGACCACCAGCGTATACAGGGTGGTCCGAATTTAAATCGGGAAACTTTGCCAGCGGATACTACGCCTAAAAATAATAACTTTTTGTCATATAAACATATATCGAAAAACGAATGGATTTCAAGATACAAGGTGTTGAAGTTAGGGGAAAAATTTTTTTTCCCAATATCTCAATAACGAATAAAGATTATTTATTGAAATTTGATATACAGGTATAATTAAGGCAAGCACATCAGTTGAAATAAATGTTGTCCAAAATATTACACTGGGTGATTATTTTTTTCTGATCGATTACCACTCAAACCACAACAACATTTGGTTTGTACGCCACTGGTCAAATTGAATAGAAACATTTTAATCTACGTTCCCTTTAAAGCAAAAAAGTATTTTTGGCTCCTTTTCGAAATTCTTATGGTTTTTGATAAAATTGACATTTTCTACAACGATGCATTTCCGCAGCATTAAATTTGAAAGTGGAAATCAAAAAATTATGACGCAACTTTGAAGTAAATACAAAATTTCCACTTTCAAATTTAATGCTGCGGAAATGCATCGTTGTAGAAAATGTCAATTTTTTTTTTAATTTTTTTTCCCCGAACTTCAACATCTTGTATCTGGAAATCCATTCGTTTTTCGATATATGTTTATATGACAAAAAGTTATTATTTTTAGGCGTAGTATCCGCTGGCGAAGTTTCCCGATTTGAAATTCGGACCACCCTGTATAGAGGCGACACGAATCCCTTTTTTCTTTAAAACTTATGCTACGCTTATGGATGTTTTAAAAAATTAAACCATTTTTGAATTATACCAAATTTCTTTAAAAAGAAACATTTCTTACATGTTTCTGATATTTAAAAAGGGTTACACTCTGTGCATAGAATTATAAATATGTGGACTTTTCGTTTGGCGACCAATAAATCAATTAAAATGATCGGTAATCGTTATGCCCGCCGCGCTCATAAAATCCATGTAAAGGTCCTTTTGACCATTGTGTTGTTTTGGCTTGGCTTTATTCAACGGACATAGCATTAGCTGTGCCTCAAGAAAGAGAATTTCTAGGAAGGAAAGTTTATACTATACATCCACTAACAAAAGCTAACTTGACACAAATTCAAAAACGCGTAACTAAATTCGAACATTGTAGAGCAATCAAGAATATCTGGAATTTGTGAAATGGCGTATATACAGGGTGGAAAAAAAAGCTTTGAATAATGTCAATTGGTATTTGTAGCTATGGGCTAAATTAATACATACATATGTTATTATTATATTAAACACACAGGTAATATTTCTCCTTGTATTTACCTCGAGGTACCAATGGACACATCCAATATACGAGTATGCTAGGATTAATTTCTGCAGTGCAGAGTAGCTTTCCCAAAAAGGTTATGACTAAGCCTGGCCAAGGTCATTAATCCTACAGAAACGTACTGAGTATGCATCATATCATAATACTTGAATAAGTACAATAATAAAAACAAAAATGTTTTATATATTGTGATGTATGTTTTTGTACTATTTCGTTCGCTTTAAATTCTTTTTTATGTATTTCCTTATATTTTGTAAGCTTAGTGCAGCACATTATTTTTAAACTGTTAAATGACGTTCACACATGTACATTGTATATCTAAGTGATAACTAATAATAAATAAATAAATAAATAAAATAAATGGAAATAAACTTTATTAATACAGGTACACTTTATAAAAACATGTACAAAACTCACTTTCTTAAGCAGATTTATGAAGAGCTTGGTTGTCGTTATCACAAACTGGAGCACTTCTATAATAACTGTATAGCATCAGATATGTTTCTACAGTTGTCTCAGTAAGCGATGTTCGCTGTGGTGAAAAAATATGTTTGTATTTTGAAAAAGACCGTTCGACATCTACGGAAGTAATACAGACATAAGTAAAACACTCTGTGAACTCACTTAACGCATCTGTAGATGCACCATCACAAATTTGTCTTAATTTGGTAAAATCAGGATCTTTCCGTAATACACTCTCGAATTTTTCAATAACGGGCTTATTTTTTGCGTCATTTATAATCTGTAGCTGTGTATTTACGTCGTCCACTATTTGCAGCGATTCCACTAACGATAACAAAGTATTTTGCAATTTTTCTATTGCGTCGTGTAATCCCCTATAATTGTTATAAATAGTTTTTAAATCTATTTCAAGGGAAACATCTTGAAATCTTGTCTGGCTTTCCTTAATAGCTGCAGACTCGTTAGGGTTGAACTGTAGTATCACAGCTTTTATTTGTTGAAAATATTTAGCATAATAAAAAGCTGCATTCAATCACGTTTCCCAACGTGTAAAAATCGGCTCTGGTGGTTCCGGAATACCAGGACACAGTGTGTGAAATGCTCGAAGCCGTTTAGGAGATTTGAGAAATACTTTTTTTGTATTTGCTATTAATGCATCTACCTCTGGAAAACATTTTCGAATCGTTTCTGCTACAAGATGGAACGCATGCACTTTACACGTAACATGTAAAAACCTACAATCATCTCTTTGAAGAAAACGGCCCACCAAACGCATTGTCGCAGCACCGTCGGTCACAAACATCAACACTTGATTTGTTGACAGTTCAAATATTTCAAAAGTCTCCACACCACCCTCGTAATTGTTTCGCCAGTATACGCAGTTAGTCTTTTGCTAGCTAGTAAAAGTGGAAATGTTGGTTTAACAGGGTCGAGTACACGTACTATAACATTTAAAACAGAATTTTTTTTACAATCTGTCGTCTCGTCAACACATAACCACAGCCGTGTATTTTTTAATGCATATTTAATCCTATTTACAATGTCTTCACGAACACTTGGTACATATCTACGTAACGATGAACGACTTGGTAAATTCACCTGGGGATTGTATTTATTCCAGAACTCCCGAAATGCTGGTTTATCCAATATGCGCAGAGGAACATCACAGGCAATCAGCATTAACAGTAAATCAAACATAAACTGAGGTTCCAAAGAAGACATGCCATTTTTTAATTTTTATACCGGTTACTATTGACATGAATTTTGCAGCCGTATTTATTCCAGCACATTAAGTCTTAATCACAAATGTTACAAATTATTTTACATCCATCATAGAATAAATCCGGAAATTCACCGATAAATTTATTCACTTTATCAGCGTACGGTCGTTTTCTACTCTTTACGCTCAACATTATTTATTATTTATTAGTACTCTATGCATCGACCGACAGATAACAACTGAAATGTGTCGTGTCATCGTCATCGTAAACAAGCGCGCAATGGCATTGGTTTGCGCCCGACTCTGAATCTACCATCGCTTGGCCAGGCTTAGTTATGACCAAAGGTGTCAAATAACTATCGCCCCCTACAGACACCAACAAAGTAAAGACAAATATTTTATTTTTCATATCTCAAAACATTACCTTGCCAAATTTCACATCAATACAACAGTTTGTCTATTATTTCCTTATATTGAAAAATAAAGGCAGATTATAAGTCACAATTTTTATGAATTGCCTTATAAATAGAGCTCGGACGAAGGTGTCGATTTCCAGTGCCGGCTTTTATGCAGACCATGATAAAGAGAATTTTATTTCATTTAAATTGTTAATACGTAAACTAGTTCTATCGCTCTCGCTGCGCATGCTCAACTTCTGTGGTTTCATATGGGAAAGACAGGTCGGTTAGGAAGCCAGTCTGGGACTTACGGAAATTGTCCGGTGTCAAATTATGAGAAACAAAATATGTTTCTTGGAAAACACACGAGCGCTTTAACGCGAATACGGTTTCTTAAAAACAAAATCGTTTGTTTAAAAAAATTGCGGTAATCCACAATTAAACGGGTTGTATTTGTTACGATTATTACTTGAAAAAAGAAATTAATTACGATCAGTTCTTTCCAATATTTAATAATACTGACAATAACAAAGCGAAAAACAAAATGAAAACACAGCCTTATCTTATCCAATCATCAACTGAAATACAAAAACGAAAACAGTTTTTGTTCATTCATATTACATACAGTGAGGTCCATAAGTAACGGATAAATTCATTATCTACGTAATTTACAAATTATGGTAAAATCTTGTAACACGTCAATTTTTAATTCTAAAATGACCTTTTTTAGTATAATTTATTTTATACCTCCCCATTCAACCCCTTGGAGTGACAGCTACCCTTTTGAAATTTTTAAAGGAACGAGGGTCATGTGACCTCAGAAAAGGTTTTAATTCTTAAAACAATAAAGATTTATTTTATGACATTTTTATGTTACTAAGTACAAAAGAACATGAACGTTTAAATCATTTCTAAATGGCAACAAGGGAGACGTGTTGAAATCTCCTAAAAATTTTGAAAGGGTTTTTAATTCTCTATCAAGCAATATAAGATTTTTTTGAATTTCTCTAATTCTTTTATTGAAAAATGTTACATTTTTAATGTTACTAAGTAAACAAAAGAACATGAAACAGTTTAAATCAAATGTTCAAACTGGGCGCCCGTTGCTTCTTGGCAAAATGACGTTGTGAAAATTCTTCTAAAACATTTTGTACCGTTTCCGGGGTGATTTGATTAATTTCTTGCTTTATTCTGTCTATTAAATCATCGACGTTATTTGGTCTGTTGAAGTAGACTTTCGATTTTAAGTAACCCCATAAAAATAGTCAAATGGGGTCAAATCGGGAGAACGGACAGGCCACTCAATTTCACCGCGTCTACCTATCCATCTATTGGGAAAAACTTGATTCAGATAGGCTCTTACTTCCAATGCAAAATGTGGTGTAGCTCCATCCTGCTGATATCAAATATTTCTATCAATTTTATTAGGGTTGTCATCATCTGGAATTCTTAACTCTGGAACTAAGAGATTTTGCAAGATATTCAAGTAATGCGCACCAGTTAACGTGCTGTCAAAGAAATATAGTCCGATAATTTGAGAATTCTTAATTTCAACCCAAACGTTCACCTTCTCAGGATATTGAATATTGGCCTCCATCATCCAATGTGGATTTTCTGTACTCCAGTATCTACAGTTCTGTTTGTTGACTGTTTCATTTAAGACGGATGTTGCTTCATCAGAAAAAATAATGTTTTTTATAAATAATGGATTATCTTGGCATCTATTTGCCATGATTTCGCAAAATTCCAATCGGCGATCAGGGTCATCGTCGTTAATTCTTGAACCAAATGAATTTTATATGGGCGGTATTTTTCATTTTTTAGAAGACGCAATATGGATATTTTACTAACATCATTTTCGGCAGCAACTTGTTTTGTAGGTTTATGTGGATTATTTTGATATCTAACAATATCTCCAATTCCTTTCATCGTCTAAAATACGTTTTCTACCAGATTTAGGAATATCTGTGACATTTCCAAGTTCACGAAATTTGTTTTCTATTCTACTAACCGTAGACTGAGAAATGCGACCGTCAGGATACTTAGTATTGAGGATTTCGCATACCTGCTTCTGCGTTGTTGTTTTATCACCACATCCTAAAAATATCAAAATTTTATTTCTTTGGGTAACCGAAAGACTCATTGTTAAAATAATGATCAACTTGACAATCAGCGATAAATAACTAGAATCATAAATTTGCACAGATGTAGCAAATAAAGAAATGTAAATGTATAATTTCTTCTGTAAGAAGAAACCCTTTTTACTTCTTTCTTTTTGTTGGGTATTTTGCCACCTGCATACCAGAAAAACTGATACATTTAAATTGAATGTTATAATAAAAAATTAATTAGAAAAGTCATATCTGACAGATATTTGGTACATAGGCATAAATAACATTTGATTGTATACATTACAAATACATTTTGAAATTTTCAAATTTAATTTTCTAAATATAGAAAATTCAAAAAATCTTATATTGCTGGACAAAGAATTAAAAACCCTTTCAAATGAGCTATCATACGCATCCTCGTTCCATTTAAAAATTTTAAAGGGGTAGCTGTCACTCCAAGGGGGTTGAAGGGGGAGGTATAAAATTATGCTCAAAAAATGTTTTTTAGTAGAGAGCGGAGTCTGGCAGCCTCAAGTAGGGTCATTACTAGCGAACGTAAACAAACAGCAAACGTTGGCTGAGGAACGCTCTATTTTTCATTTTTTAGAAGACGCAATATGGATGTTTTACTAACATCATTATCAGCGGCAACTTGTCTTGTAGGTTTATGTGGATTATCTTGATATCTAACAATATATCCAATTTCTTTTACCAGATTTAGGAATATCTTTCCAAGTTCACGAAATTTGTCATTTTAGAATTAAAAATTGACATGTTTCAGGATGTTACTCATAACTTGTAAATTACGTAGATAATAAATTTATCCGTTACTTATGGACCTCATTGTATATTAGAACCAACCAAAAACGTTTATTTTATGTTTAAGGACAATCATTCCATCTCACATTAAATTCATTTGATTAATAAGAATAAGTTCCTTGAAAACAATTATTGAAACAATTGTATCCAAGGAAACTATCTACCGAATAAATTTAATAGGAGATGGAAAGATCAGCACTTAATGAAATATTCACAAAAACAAAATTTTCCAAGCCTCTCGTATCTTGAAAACGGAACACCAAAAATCAATCTGTAGTTGAATTATGTCCTATTTGTTTTAAGACATATCCATTAAAAAACTGAAAATAATCTACAAATTATAAAAGTTGTTGGAAGCGCCTTGTATATTGGGACATTTATTAATTCCAGGGCAAATTCGATATAAAGATTATTTTACTAAATAGATTATCACATTCAGTTCCTTTTATATCTTCATCCCATGATCATTAATAATAAATTTCGTGATGGGTGATAGGATAATCTCTCTTTAATGCGATTTAAAGTTATAAAAACGTTTTAACTTGATCTATTTACAAACGGCAACCTGTTGAAACTGAAACATTTTATTTACATTGAATGAACTCGGCACTTCGCCACATATTACACACATATTTCCTCTCCTACTCTTTCATTCATGACTACTACACCACTCATGAATTTTTATGATTCCAATTTCCATTCATCTGGCTCTTCTTATAGATGTAACACAATGAACCACGTGAGTCATCACATCACCAGAATTAGTTGCAGCCTAAAGAAAGATATGGTTTAATTTCAGGTGGTCGAAATTTTATGGGTTTCAGGTCGTACATTTTTTATTAAGCGTAATGTTATATTGTTGAAGTTTTATTAGGGTAAATTTAGGGGGTGAATATGTTCTCATACAAATGATTTATTGTGTGATTGAAATAAAAAGACAATTCTGTGAGACTGTTTGCTTTGGTTTTAAGTCTCAATGACAAGGTTATCAGGAAAAATAAGACTTCAAGTATTCTTAGATAAATTATTAAGTTCCACGTATAACTCCCCGGATTAATTACTCCAAAACTAAAAAAATATTTTTTTAGTGGCTATAATTTTATATATCGTGGACAAAATTGACACCAGCGGCGCTTTCTGACATTTTTGGTTAGTACCTTAAATTATGAGCAATTTCATAATAATAAATACACAATATAAGTTTCTATTAACGGTTTCCGAGATATTTTTTCTATAAATTAGTAAAAGTTATAATCGAATTACTCAAAAAGGTTTTATTTAGAGATTCGAAATTATGAGGCCACTGTTCCGTATACGTCGATACCGGGTGGCCCAGCTCATAGGGACACGCTTGTAACTGATTGGGAGAATTGATTTTTTTTTTAATTTGGTAAAGTGATATGAAATACAATTTCCAATTATGTGATGTAAAGAGTCAAGCCCGGATAGACAATAAAATACGCGCTGGTTCTTGGTTCAGACGGCAGGCAAATGTACACAAGTCAGAGAGATCTGACACTAGTGGAAAGTTCCTATACCGGTCATTTTCATGTTTATTTTATTTCGTGTCATAGTTGCACGTTTCACTCAACCGAACACTGCAAAATTTAAGTGAATGGAGTTTAGTTTCTAACCGATTTCAAATGGTTTGAAGATTTCTCAGATTCTCCGTGGATTTTAGCCAGGTCATGCGCAGTTCAAGTATTTGTGAATATAACAACATTTTAGAGAATGCTGGTAGCATTCTCTAGTTAGCATAAAGATAGAAAAAAATCCGCTCCATCTTCTAAAACTATTAATTTGGGAAATTTAAACGATTCAAAATTTTTGCAAAAGCAGATCTATTGATTATGTTATTTATAAATTTCAATCAAATGTCAGGCGGCGAATTGAAAAAGGGGCTAAAAAGCAGAAGAGAAGCAAACATTTCTTTCCGGTAGTATAAATTGCCGACTATTGATGTTTAGACATTCGCAAGAAGTTTATCAAACCGTTTGTGATTTTCTTGTTATTGGCATTAACTCTCGACACGTAAATTAGTTCAGGGTAAAGTTTATTAAACTATAAAGTTTGTAAAATATGTAGATATTACGTCTATGTTAGTAATAGAATGTTCTAAAAAATCTCAAAATAACACTAGGAAGTTTTTTTTAGAGTCTATATTACTTTCCTTTTGACGAAATCCACTTATTTTCGCTAATTTCGAAATTGAATGTTCTAGAATGTTTACGAAATATCACTATTAAGTCTTGTATTAAGTCTATAACACGTTGCCACTGACACAATTCACGTTTATTCACTGGCTTCCAAATAAAATGTTCTGGAAATTTCCCGAAATTGAACTAACAGACTTGTTTTACGTCCACAACATGTTATCAGTAGTGGCACTAGCTTATCTGCAGCAATTTCTCAATAGATATTCTGAACTTCTCGAAGTCAATATTCTGTCTAGAAATTGTCCTCAAACACTGTCCTGTATCTTAATTTTCCGAATCATCACTAATTCCCGAGAAGAACACTGTAGAACCTCTGTAGTCAAAAATATCTCTTCCAATCTCACTTCTGACACCACATTGTTACATGTTTGCTATCCACACAAACACCCCACACCGTGGATTCGTTGATTGAAAATCCTGGTAACACTCACTCTCTACTTTATTGATCAATTAATAATTAGCAACAATAACTTAATGAAGGACTTAATTATAATCACAATAAAACATTCATAAATCACTACTTTAGTCTATAATTTATTTCTTCTTCATTCGTTCAATTTCAAATTCAGACTGCAACCCATCGTGTGTCTTATATACAATCATCCATGCACGTGGTCTATATACAGCACTTTCCTGAACGAACATTGCCGACCGTTCTAGTACAAATCTAGTTCCATCTATCCAGTCTACACAGTCCAGTGGCGTAACACACTATTAACAACAAAAGGTTAGTTTTAATCATCTCCAGATGATGCCAACTTGATTGGCGAAACGTGCGTTGAATGTAGTATGCAGTATTTCGTCAAAAACTACGGGAGTGTTAGCTTCATATTAAAGGTTCCAATCGATTTCAAGTTGTGCACATGACTAGAAAAGAGAAAGGCAAGCTAACCAATGATTATGCATTTTAACTTTAACTTTTTTTGGATAATGAGTTTGTTTATTTTATTTTCAACAATGACAAAAAGTAAATTTAAATTAGACGTTTCATTATAATTGATAGGTTTCCGAAGAACAAATGACGTTACTTAAATTAATTTGTTATTCTATCTCTAATCATGAAATTTTGTGTACGACATAAATTTATTGATAATGAAATCGCCATAAGTTCAAGAATAGTCGCCACAATTTAAAAAAATTGCAACGTATAATTTTTATGTTAGTAAAAGAAAACTTGCAGAATGAAATATTTCTGGAATTTTCTTTTAATACAATTTTTCCAGTGGGTACCAAAATTTGCATTCCGTTAAGTTATTTTCTGATCCTAAAGTTTAACTATTAAAAATATTTATTTAATAAAAAAAACATTAATAAATCTGGGACATGAAAATTACCTCTGTGCTGTAGGGAGCAGAAGTAATTATCCCGCCGTAAGTCCGTACTATCATTAGGAGTTAGGACTAGAAATTAATTAATAGGTAATTACATATTATGAAAATATATGTTTTCCACTAGTCACGACTCATGACTCATCATGAGCTATCCAATACAAGTACAAGAAAGATTCATAAATCATTCATAATATAGACAAATTATTGATTAAGGTTTAATTGCGATTGCCTACTAGTAAAAGAATGTTGCCAAATAAATGGAAATCCTTCTTGAAGCCGTCGCGTATACCATTCGCGTTTTTGGTTATTGCCTTCATCAGTGCGAAGGAGGTACACGCAAAACGTCAACTTGAAGGATCTCAAAATTATAAATTGTACCCAATACTTGTTTGAATCGTTAGATGACCAGTCAGAAAGGGATGTAATTTATACAGATTTTGCTTAAAAAACTATAATATTGGACT
The DNA here is from genome assembly GCA_029963845.1 of Rhamnusium bicolor. Classification (NCBI taxonomy): domain Eukaryota; kingdom Metazoa; phylum Arthropoda; class Insecta; order Coleoptera; family Cerambycidae; genus Rhamnusium; species Rhamnusium bicolor. The sequence continues at coordinate 159,146 of JANEYF010000668.1, read as the reverse complement.
TGCTGAAAATTTGATACCTCTGGTTTACTTCTGTATGTCTAACAGATACGTTACATTTAATGGTTTGAATCTGTCGAATACATTGCTACCTCAGGAGTCCCATAAGGGCCTTTCCTTGATCCGTCATTTTTTGTTATATATGTTAACGATATTGCAGATGATTTAGATAAAGTCTTATATTTAATGTACGCTAATAACCTCAAGCTTTTTTGGAGGATCGATAACATAGAGGATTATATTAATGGGTAAGTAAATGTACAAAAATTAATAATTGATGCCCTTAAGCACAAACTCCCATTAAACTCCAAAAAATGCTATGTTAGACTTGCACACACAAATCATCTTCAATGTCGTACTTTTATAGCATTAGTAATAATGTGCTAGTTACGATTGACTTAGGTGTCGTTTAATTTCAATATTAACACTATTGTCTGAGCTAGCAGATCGTATGGATTTATAATTAGAAATTTGCGTGATTTTTCGATTATTGACACACTTAAGATGCTCTATATCGTTCTTGTCAGATCGAAGTTCGAATATGTGATTATGGGTGCATACTTAAAAGTGCCCCTATTTTAAATGCATACAGAAAGGAAACAAAAACTAAATATTATATTAATTTAGTCTTAAATAAACTAGAAACGTGTAAGTTTTATAACAAATTTTAATTTTTAAAAATAATTTCATCATGGCCTCTATTGCGATTGATACACAATTGTGTACGACTCAATAAATTCTTCAGTATACTCGCTGACATGTTTGTACTGGAATTTTGGGGAACGAGCGGGACAAGATTGGTCCTCTTTTTGTGAAATCAACCGACCAGGAAACATTTGCCTCAGAACTTATGGTTAAATTTGATGTTTGTAGTCTAGCAACATCCTGTTGAAACTATAAAACATCCACTGGTCAAGCTGACTAATTGGTTAATGGAACTCATGACAACAGCTTGAATTATTTCAACATTAATACCAACCGCATTTCCGTTACAATTTTCAAAAAAAAAAATATGTCTAATGATTCCTACTGAACAAATTCCACACTTTGTGACCTTCAAAGAAAGCAGTGGTTGCTACCGAATAATTTGACAGTTGTTTGGTGCCCAATATCGTGCATTTTGTTTTATTCCTGTATTATTCAACAAAAAATGTCATTCTCACTCATGACTGACTAAATTGTTGATAAAATTTGATACCTTATTTAAAACTCCATGCATAGACTGTAATCATTCTCATAAAGTTTGGGCATCTTTTGACACTTGTATGCTTGAAACTGCTGATCCTTTTTTTAAAATCTTATGAATACTAGTGTGAGAACCACTATATGAACCACTAAATGCTAATAGTCTAATTCACAAGTTAAAAACGGTGTTAATTAGTGATAAAGGTCGTAAAAATATGGGCGATAGCTCATTGGATTCGGAATGACGTCTAGAAAAATGCATAAAAATTGTTTATTAGCACATAAAAAATTGCAAAAGTTATAAACAAATTAAGATATAAAAAAGGTATTTTGTTTTTCGCAAATAATTCAGAAACTATTAATAATTAAGAAATAAAAAAAAAGATTCTTAAAGAGGTCGAAATTTCCGATAATACCTCCATTATTAATAATTTTAATTTAATGATGAAAATAGTGCTCCGCGCGGCGAACGCGGCGCTGCCGCAGACTTTAGAATCCAACCGTAGCAACAAAAAAAATTCTTTTTTAGCTATAAAATATTAATTAAGAAATTTCAAAAAATTATGGGATCATCTAGACATCCCAAGGAACAACATACACTTAAAAAAAATTTTTTCATCCATTTTTCATAAAATGCGCTTATTGTTAATTAACAACTTTTTTTGGAGTTCACGTTTATGTTTATAATCAGATAATTGTTAAACTAAAGACGTGAAAATTATAACCGATGCTGGATACATTGTGACAAGTATACTTTATGAAATAATCACATCACGATATTTTTAATTGTTATAGTTCATTAGTTATAAATCTTTTACATTAACAAAAAACTAATAAACGATAAAAAAAAAGGTGAAAACTTTTTTTTACCAATATTTGTTATTATAACTCTTTTTGTATATCAAAACACTATTAGATTTTATAATTTTTAAATTTTTAGTGGTATTTGTTTAGATAAATGTTATAAACAAATGGATTAGTTGCATATTTTAGAAATTTTTTTTTTGCCACTTAAAAAAAATTTTTCCTAAAAAATTTTTTTTAAGTGGATATTGTTCCTTGAGATCTCTAGATGATCCGATAATTTTTTGAAATTTTTTAATTAATATTTTATAGCTAAAAAAAATTTTTTTTTTGTTGCTACGGTCGGATTCTGAGGTCTGCGGCAGCGCACAATGGGCCGATGGTGAAGGCGCCGTCTCAAAAATACCAAAAACCAAAAACCGAATAAGGAACACAAACTTCAATTTTCTTATAACTAATACATCAAACTTTTATAAATCGGTTCGGTAATTTCTTTAAATGTTGACTGGGTTCAGTTAGTAGACTTCAAAAGTAGGAATATGGAGAGATTTATATAGATGTGTTGTTTTGATGCTTATTTTAAATAAACAATTTCGTGCTTAAAAATTAAATAAAGTGCAATGTGTTATACACGGTTTCAAAGAGCAGTTCTTCTAGTATTAAAAACATAAAAATATTTGTATATTGCTTATCCCTTACTACAATAAAAAAATGATAAATGTCTCATGTTACTGGAATGACTTTCTCAACTTCAAGAAAAATTTTAACTGTTAGCAGGGTTCGCCCGGATAAATTTTTTTTCACCATCTGACAACTAAAACGATCCTATATCATCCAAAAAAAAAATTTTTTTGCGTTTCTCTTGCAAATCAACAAAATATACAAAGAAGCGCGCGCGACGAACACTTAAAAATCTGCAATACTCGTTCCGTAAGAATTATGAATTTGCAAAATGCGGCGTTATAAAGAATACATATACATTATGGAATTGCAACAAATCAGAGCATAGCATTTCACTGAATGCCTGGATTTTAGAAATCGTATATCGGGACGGTCCCATCTGATTTTTTTTAGCAGCACCACCTTATTCCACGTTTAACAAAATATGTTTACGAGTGACTTGCGGTTAGATAAAATCAAATAAATATTTGTAGTTGTTAAACTTATTAAACAAAGTGGTATATCGATAAAAATGGTTTACGATATAATTTGAAAAAAAATATTTTTTTGGCCATGAAAAATAAACCAAAGAGGAAATATTTTTTTCTTCACCTATACACGGGATGTGTATTCTGCGGTTACCATTGTCCTTAGGAAAGTATATAAGTTGTAGATTAAGTGTAAGAGTAGCCATAGGCTAAACTTCGCCTACATTATATTATATTGTGGATTTTAGGTTAAGGAACACATGTTTTGTCTGTGCCTAGTTTGAATAAAGACGATATTATTATTACTATTATTATTATTATTATATAAACTTGGGTTTGTTAAAATTTTAGGTTATTATTAATGTATACAAGCAGCATTAATCAATAGTAATCAATAATTTGCCGCTGTCAGCTGTACCTACGACAGTAAACAATGAACAATTTCAAAATTACTAAACGTAAAATATGACGCTTTTATAGAGCATGGAAAACATATATCAACAGCAGAACGGTATGTTAAGGAGCATTTCGATCTTTCTGAAGAGCAGTTGCAATGTGTTATCATCAAAATTCAGAAACACTTATTGCCCGAATTTAAGATACGCTGGAATAAAGCCTGAAGAAAAAGGGATGTGTTCTTACGCAGCAACGAGAAATGGTTAAATGGCGAATTTTTTGTACCATTCCAAGAAGACGAATAACCATCGACGTCCTTATCTGAAAACCCACGAGGGAGACCATGTAAGTTATTTAACGAATCCGCAGAGAAGACACAGAAACGAAAAGCAATAAAACTATTTCGAGGCTTTGGACCTGATCAGATTTATCATTCATATACTCAGGGATTACGTTCAATTGGGGAGACATCAGAAATTATACAGGAACTACATTCTGCATCACAAGAAAGGAAGGCTTATATTCACACATTAATACTTCTGTTGAGCCTTTCACAAATCAAGAGGCCTTGGCTCTTTTCATTGATTTAGATTTAAGGAAAAACTAATATACATACCTTAGAACCTGTTTACAAGACAAAAAACTGTACTGTACTGCCATCATATACTAAACTTACAGAAGCAAAGCGAGAATGTTATCCAGAGCACATGCAAGTAACTGAAATTGGTGCTAAAGTTTGCAGTCTCTTCTAGATCACACATGTAAAAGAATAATCAAAATTGATTCTGTGAATGTGGCTAACTTTTCACAATTAATATTATACAGTATATGGGGTTGTGATGGATCCTCGGGATAAAGTGAGTACAAGCAATTACTGTCTGGTGAAAGTGACGTAATATCCGATACTAACTTGTTTGTAACATCCTCGGTTCCACTACAAATTGTAGATGAAGTCACAAAAAACGTCGTTTTGAAAAATCCAACCCCGTCCTCTGTTCGATACTGCAGGCCCATTTTAATAGGATTCTCAAAAGAGACTCCAGAGAAAATAAAATCTGTTGTCAATGAAGTGGAAACTCAAATAAGCACTCTTTTGCCTTCTTTTGTAGTGAAGAATGAACAGCAGATGTCTATTAAATATGAGCTGTTCTTTACAATGATAAGGTTACACAAGTAGTAACAAATACTCCATCAAGTGCCACATGCCATATATGTCTTGCAAAACCAACAGAAATGATCGATTTGGAACGTGTTAAACAGAGACCTGAAAATGAAGAGCATTATAGATTTGGACTCTCATCTTTACATGCATAGATTCGATTTATGGAGTTAGTACTTCATGTTTCATATACTTTATCATTTAAAAAATGGTCAGTAACCTCAGAGGACATGAAAAAGCAAAAGCAATCTAAAAAAGCTTATATACAGGAGTAGTTTTGGAAAGAATTAGGATTACTAATTGATAAACCTCGACAGATCAGCGGAACTAGTAATGACGGAAATACCGCTCGAAAGTTCTTTACCAATTCTACTTGCACTGCAGAAATTACTGGAGTTGATGAAGAATTAATTATAAAATTTCGCATACTAGTTCAAACAATTTCAAGTGGTATGGCAATCAATGCCAAAAAGTTTGATGAATATGCTTTTAGAGCAGCCGAATTATATGTGAGCAAATATCCATGGTACTATATGCCCTCCTCTGTACATAAAGTACTCATTCATGGAGAAAACATAATTCGATATAATGCACTTTTAACCACTTGGCCAGTTGTCCGAAGATGCACAGGAATCCAGAAATAAGGATTATAAACGTTTCAGGTAACATCATTCTCGCAAATGTTCCCGAAAAGCTACTAACGAAGATGTCTTTCATACTTTATTGTATACATCAGACCCTTATATAACGAGATTAAGACAATCTGTGTTACGCAAGATTGTGGAATTTGAAGAAGAAGCCTTATAACTATTACAATAAATATTTATTTACATATAATTATGTACATAAATTACACGCTGTATGTTATCATTATGCAATTATAAAATGAAATGTATAAAAACAAAATAAAAATTATTTTCCGTCACTACTGAACGTCAGATCTTTCTTTGTATCTGTATACCGAATTTCATGTGTCTATAATAACAAATAAAAAAGACAGATTTTTGAGACGGCGCGACGCCTCCACCATCGGCCCATAGTGCAGCGTCGCGCTCGCCGCGCGGAGTACTATTTTCACCATTAAATTAAAATTATTAATAATGGAGGTACAGTTCCGGGAGTTAGGACTTTTTTATCGGAAATTTCGTCCTCTTTAAGAATCTATTTTTTTAAATGTCTTAATTATCAATAGTTTCTGAATTATTTGCGAAAAACTAAATGCCTTTTTTTATCTTAATTTGTTAATAACTTTTGCAATTTTTTATGTGCTGGTAAACAATTTTTATACATTTTTCTAGACGTCATTCCGAATCCAATGAGCTATCGCCCATATTTTTACGACCTTTATCACTAATTAACACCGTGTTTAACTTGTGAACTATACTATAAATGTTGATTAAACCTTGTGTATGGAACAGTTTTTGACTTGTATAAAAATGTCTACAAAATTTACTTTGTCAGCAATCGACCAACGTTCCATTCTGAATACCGCTTCTGACATTAGACGTCAGGCTCACAGTTTTTTATTAACACGCTTTTATTAGCTTCACTTGTATGTTTGTTTGTTTGTAACCGACTCTTTGGACTCGATTTTGACCCACTTTAAACGGACAGATTTAATTGAAACTTTGTACACTTACGAAGAACCGGTAACAATACAATAATTTGATAAGTTTATATCATTATCCTGATCAGGATCGCCAGAATTAAATAATTTCCTTTCCTCACGTATCCTCTGCGTGAGAGCAAGTGGCTTATTACTGTTAGTACATTCCGTGATTCTCAGTTCGTTCGATGGCCGAGCAGGCTAAGACACAAGTCTTAGTCGACGCGAAACGACGGACTCCTCGGGCGTGAGTTCAAATCTCGTCTATGGCTGAAAAAAATATATATATATATTTTTTCAGAAGTATCTGTTGGATCGTAATATGTTATAATATCAGCATCAATAAGCAATATAAATATAGTTTAAAAAAAACTAAAAAACACGCTTTCATAGCACATCAAACTAAAAAGTGAAAAATAAATATAGTTTAAAAAAACTAAAAAACACGCTTTTAAAGCACATCAAACTAAAAAGTGAAAAATAATTATTAATATAAACTGAAAACAATAATGAACGAAAAATACTAGTATTATTGTGAAAAAAGCGTGGGGCGCTTTGTGTTATATTTTTCGTATATCGAGCAACCCACGCTTTTTTCACAATAATACTAGTATTTTTCGTTCATTATTGTTTTCAGTTTATATTAATAATTATTTTTCACTTTTTAGTTTGATGTGCTTTAAAAGCGTGTTTTTTAGTTTTTTTAAACTATATTTATGACTACTTGATTTTTGATTTAGCTGTCAAATGTTTATCAAATAGGTACGCTCTTAATTTTAATTTTTCGTTTAACTAAGTATATAACTTTCTGATATTTCATTTGTTACGTGTAAGTTTTTTCCACAACACGGTTAAGATATTATAATATTACGAAATAAGCTTTGACCGATTTATATAAACTTTCGACGCCGTCAACTCCCAAAAGCCAATGTCATAGATTCACTATTTTGACACAATTAATTTGGTGTATTCACCATCCAATTCAACATACATAGTTTAAAATATACTTATTACGATTTGAAATTGTGATCGATTTAGCAGCGGACTGTTAAATATTTGAGGCCGTTGCTAGAACATGGGAATAGGGGAATAGAATACATAAGCGAAAACTAAAGTAACTACTCTTGTAACTACTCATTTAAACATCCGACCTGCCAGAACAGCTAATGGTCTACGGTCCACGCGGCCCATGTGGCCGTCCATTTGCTCATAGTCCGATCGACGTATCAATATTCTGCCAAACCGGTGTGTTGTGCCCAAATGCCCAAAGCTGGGATTAACAGTAAGTGCACTTTCTAGTTAGGTAAGCCCGTCGTTCTGAAATTATGTTTTCTAAAATAACATGACCCAAACACTGACCGCTTCAGATTCAAAGTGAGGATTTTCCTCCTTTTCCGGAAAGTTGCAAAGGTAGATGGATTAATGTATTTTACACTCACTCACCAACTTATAAAACAGTCAGTTTCTGTGGCAGTTTCTTTAGTAAAATTTGTATCACTCACTATTGATATTTGTTTAATATTATGTCAACTATGGGTGACTTACTGATATAATAACAAAGTTTCCTAGATGAAGAGTTTTTAAGGCAGTAATGATATGAGATGATATACGGGGTGGCCATTATCTATCTCCTTATATGGCTAACTTTTTTATTTGCAGAGTTACAGAGTCGGTTAAATTAGCAAATTTGGGCAGAATTATGAGTGCAATTGATTGCCGTATTGAGAATTGTGGTATGTTTTCAGTCCTGGAGTGGGTTGGAACCTTTGACAGGGTTCCCACCAACCTGGAAAAACCTGGAAACCTGGAAAAGTCAGGGAATCCAAAAAGTGGTCATGGAGACCTAGAAAAGTCAGGGAATTCAAGAAATTTCAGTAAAATCCTGGAATTTCAGTCATCACATGAAATACTTTTTTTCTGCTGTACTATAATAAGATTTGAATTTTATGTATTTTGGTAAAAAATTTCTAAATCGGCCCTGCAAGATATTTACATATATAAAAAATAGGTGTAAAAAATATATTAATAGGTGCAACATTGGTTTTGTGTTGACGGGTGCATTACATTCAACAATCAAGATGGTGAGTAAATCTGTATTTTCGAATTTACTTGCTGTTACAGTTAACGAATATTTTAGCTCAAAATGGTAAAAAGAATATATTTTAAAGAATCATGGGTCTACGTAAAAACAAATTCCAGCTGGGCTGAAATAATATCGTCAGTTATTCATGATAATACAAAATTCCGGTAGAATAGGTAGAATTTTAACTCCAATATTTAAAATAAATTCTTATAAACAATATAACGATAAAAGTTACTATAACAGTCTCATATTTTTTCCATGCTGATCTGAAACAAATTTTTATAAGTAGGTACATCTAATCTACTTGTATACAGGCTTTATTAAAATGTGATAAATATTCATATTTTGGTCCTGGAAAATTAAGATTTTGGTCCTGGAAAGTCAGGGAATTCAAAATTCCAATGTTGGTGGGAACCCTGTTTGATGTGAAGATAACACTGACGTAGTTTTCCACAAAACAATCTCAGCCAAGATGTAGTAAAAGAATATCTTAAACTCGCTAAACTTTGCATGAAACAAAATTGTTTTCGATTCAACGATAATTTCGTCGAACAGCATGAAGGAACAGCAATGGGTAACTCTTTCTCACCTTTCATTGCCAGTCTCTTCATGAACAGATTCGAGACGGAAGCAAAAGAAGAATTTGAGTATTTCCCCAGAGTTTGGCTTAGATATGTGGATGATATTTTTGCAGTGTTCGATACAAAAGTCGCTGATATTGATAACTTTGTATCAAAACATTTGTTTCGCGTCAGTTAAATTCACATATAAAACTGAAAACTCTGGACAACTACCATTTTTAGATGTATTGTATTAATAATTAGAAATAGTGAAAATAAGTTAGAATTTGACATATACAGAAAAGATACCAGTACTCTAAGGACTCTCACCATTGTGCTCAACACAAAATGGCGAGTTATATTTTCTAATCCATCGTCTATTAAGCTTCCCCCTCAATAAGGAGAGGTTTAAAAAAGAAAAGGCATTGATTAAGGATATAGCTGCGAGTAATGGATATTCTGTAAGTTTAATTGATAAAATTATTAGGAAACGAGAGTTTAAAGTGTCGCTTCGAAATTCCTCGACCAAAATGAAAGAGAAAATTCGAAATTGGTATCGATTCCATTCGATCTTCGATTCACCCGTGGTATTGGTAAGATTTTTAAAGATGTAGGTATGACAGTGGTTCATTCATCGGGAAACAAACTACAACAACTTTCAGGCAATCCAAAAAACAAAATTGAAACAAACGAAAAGTCGGGGATTTACAAAATTAGCTGTAAGGACTGTAATCAAAAATATGTTGGACAGACTAGACGAGCAATTCAAATTAGATTCAAAGAGCATATGGCCCATCTCAAATATGGTAGAACAGATAAGTCTAGTGTAGCCCAACATGCGTTTGAGAACAACCATAAAATAGATATTATCAATTTAACGTAACAAATACTAGACAGCTGGATGTATTTGAAAGCTTGGAAATCATAAAGTGTAAAATTACTATGAATAGTGACAGAGGGCCTATCCCAAATACCCCACTTTGTTAGTTGTTAGTGGGTCACGGTTCAGCGAACCGTGACAATAGTTTAGGTATAAATAGGGTAGATTGTTAGTTTTAATCATCTCCAGATGATGCCAACTTGGTTAGCGAAACGCAGGTTGAGTGCAGTATATAGTGTTTTGTGGAAAACTACGTCAGTGGTATGTTTTCAGGTTGCTGAATTATACTGAAAGAACTGAAAATGGTCGATTTTTTTAATGTCAAATAACTTTGAAACAGTTAGTCTTAGGAAATCCGTGAAAATTGTTATCAATAGATATTTTTAAGTAGAAATTAATAAACCTATTGCCAATTCCATGGCTGACACGATTCCCAAGGTATAACATAAACTTGCATTTTTTTAAATGGACCCATAGTCGGCTATGGGCTTATAAGAAAGCTTATTTTTTTCTGATATCAAAGATATAAACATTTCTATGTCCATTTAAAAAAAATGCAAGTTTATGTTATATCTCGGAAATCGTGTCAGCCATGGAATTGGCAATAGGTTTATTGAACTCTACGTAAAAATATTTATTGATAACAATTTTCAAGGATTTCTTAAGATTAACGGTTTCGAAGTTATTTAACATTAAAAAAAATCGACCATTTTCAGTTTTTTCAGTATAATTCAGCAATCTGAAAACATACCACAGTTCTCAATATTGCAATCAATTGCTCACACAATTCTCTGTAAATAAAAAGGTTACCCATGTAAGGAGTAGATAATGGCCACCCCGTATACGACATTTGAGAGGAAAATTGTTTTATCAGAGTCTCATAAAATTTACTGACATAAGCTGACAGGAATGGGTTATTGGAAATAATGCGTAAAAGTTGAAAAATACAAGAAATAGTTAAGGGAGTGGTCGATTTTTCACAGAAAGTAAAATTAATAATGTCTATAAAGAAAAAATCCATTTTTCCGGAAAATTTGAAAATATCAAAATATTTTCTAGTTTCATTTTCACCTTGAACAACACATTTTAGCTAGAAAAAACAAAATAAAAAGTAATTTTTATTTGAAAAAGACGAAATTATTTGTTGAAGAAGAAGCTCTTAAGATCAATACAAGTTTCGCAGTGAAATTAGAAATATTTATTATTTTGATTTGAATTTAAATAGGAAAACTTCATCAGAAGATACTACGCCTAAGAATAATAATTTTTGTAATACAGACATATATCGAGAAACGAATAGATTTCAAAATACAAGGTGAGGTTAATGAAAAAAAAAATTTTTTTTTTCAATATCTCAATAATGAATTAAAATTTTTGACTGAGACACTATAATGTGGCTTCGTGGTCGAATGGTAAAGACACTTGCCTCTCACCCTGGAGTCCCGGGCTCGAACCCCGGTCGAGGAGCTAGGATTTTTTCTAAACCAGAAATGAATCCTAGCATACTCGGGCATTGGTTGTATGTCCATTGTCTCTAAATGTGTAGTCCTCTCCCACACAAGGACCTTGAGGTACCTTAAGGGATACAGGGGATTGCATTACCTGTGGTGTTTAATACTTTATAAAAGCAAATTAAGTCAAATACATTATCTAAATAAATTTTGTCAAAAATATTATACTGGGTGTTTATATTTTGCTGGTCTACCCTTTCAACCACAAAAAACTTTTTATTTGTACGCCACTGGTAAAATTTATTAGAAAAATTTTAATCTACGTTCCTTTTAAAGCAAAAAGATATTTTTGTTCTTTTTTCAAAATTTGTATGGTTCTTGATAAAATTGACGTTCGAGCCTAATTTAGTCTGAAATAATTTATGGTGAATTTCATGGGGATATTCTTCCACACTTGTAAGTTGTGATAATTTACGACACCTCTTCGTGTAATCGAAGCCTAATCGGTCCACAATTTTTTTCGCAAAAACGTTGCATCTACGGATAAAGCCTAATTAACCAATTATAAAAATGTTGTCGATTAGGTCCATCCTCGGATTTAATAGGGGTTTTATATACTCTTCATGCAGTGTGCGTTAGTTTTGGATACTCGTGAATTTTATGCCCGGAGTTGCTTGCTAGCTCTATGAGAACTTAAACTTTCATTTTTAGATTAATATCTTTCTGACAAAAGTAAAGGTTTTAAATTTTCTACAATTCATTTACAGTGTAAGCCATTACTACTTTTACCAATTTAAACCTTAAATTATAACGATTCCTACAGTGAAAGAAATCATAGAAGTTACTATTAAAAAAAAATAGTAATTGTCGTCTAAAGTTACGGAAGAAATATTTTTAATTTTTTAAAATAATTTCACGATGTAATAATAGTAATAGTGGGAGAGGCTGACGCCTGGCAAGTGGGCCGCAGATCAACCCCCCAGCTGTCCACTCAGCCATATACTTCTCTTGCCACCTCTTCGAATCTTCCCGATCTTCTAATGAAGGTCAGGATGTCACTCAATGCGGGGGAGCTCATTTACTCCCTTAGAAGCGCTTCAAAACCGAAGTTGCTCTATTTCAGGCGCCAGAACGCTTCACACTGTCCTAGGAAATGATCAGACGTTACTGCGCCACTCCCGCATTCTGAACATGTAGGGTCTTCCTCGATACCTATCAATGGTAGATGCCTCCTTAGTCTGCAATGGCCTGTCAGAACTCCGATTAGAAGATTGAGAGTCTTCCGACTCCGACCCCGTAACAAAATCTCGAGTTTGCCTGCAGGCCCTGTTGGCCCTCCAATGCTTCCTCAGTGTTTCTTGGGCCCACTTATTGAGGGCCGTTGTTACCTGCCTACTTGTAATGCCTAACATAGGCTCAGGCCCAAAACAGAGTTTATCGGCTCCAAGTCTAGCCAATTCATCGGCCTTCTCGTTGCCTGGTACTCCGATATGTCCCGAGACCCACACCAGTCTCACTTGTTTATGTCTGGCAAGCTCTTCTAGGGTGTCCCCGCACTCTTGAACGAGAGCTGATCTCGTCCTGGGGCAGCACTCCGCTTTTAGACAAGCCTAGCTGTCGAGGCAGATGTATACTAGATTTTTGTGAAAAATTGAAAGTAGTCGACCATAGTTCAAACGAATGTTAAAAGTTGACATATCGTATACCAAATTTTATGCGGAATCCGATTAGGTGTTCCATTAAAAAATCAAAGTTGACAGCACTTCTGGTGACACCTTAAAATAGCCCGTCCACATTTTGCATTATTCATGATCATTTATTACTCTTTCTCAATAAGAAACAGACTATATGTATAGTTATTTCATTTATTACGGGTAGAGTGCGAAGGCTTGTTTATGTTCAAATTAATAAATGATTTGTATTAAACGTTTCCACAGTATTCTGTTATTATAGGGCAATAATAATTCCCAGAAACCGCAAACTCCATTAAATTAAAATTCCCTTTGGAAACTTTTAAGCTTTGTTTGAAAGAACGCCGCAATTTTGTTCTCGCTGTGCTGCATTTCTTGCACTAACATGTTTGCCTTTGTAACCGGCAACTAAAAATTCCAAATTACGTTAAATTTATCTACCTGACAGGATGTCAAGGCAGACAAGGATTGTTCGAGAGTTCGATGCTACGTTGTCAATAGTTAGACCCCGGTAATTTCACACAAGTGAGGGTTCGTCGGTCTCCAGGCTGTTTACTACGTTGCAGAGAGGCGCGGGTAGGTAGTTCGCGAACTACCCCCTGCCGCGCTCACCCCTTATCCGACGACCCTTGAGGGATCGCGGACCGCGACCTACAGCCCTGCCTGTCCACCCCCCTAGGTCGACCGTTTCAGCCCGATTCACGCAGCTAAATCGCCAAATTTAGTTTGCTAACCAGCCTAGCAAGTACCACTCCAAGAACTAATATGAGACTGAGGGGGTTTTGTACCCTCTAGTAAATTTTCTGGATTTGAGACAATTATCTATCTAAAAATATAATCACATTTTGTTTGCAAAATTATGTTTTCCTGGGAATAAACTAAGAAATATAAAAATTGTATTTTAAAAACAATTTTTATCCACTGTACAGGGTGATTCATTATATTTTACCGGAATACGATGACAGGATTTTTTTAACATACAGTGTGCGTAAAGTATGGAATAAATTCATTATTTCTTAAACCAAAAATATTTAGAAAAAATGCACGTCGATTTTAACTGAGCACCTTATCATTTAGTTTTTTGGTTATGCCGTCATCACTGTTTCCATTATGACGTCATCGATATTTTTTTTAATGAAGCATCCTGCATATTTCTCCATTTTTTAATTCTGTATCAACAGCTGATTCCAAATATGTCATATTTGGGGTTTAAAATTGATAAGTTGGAAGATAGGGACATTAAAAAAAAAAACAAATAAAAATAGTAAAATAAACACATTTATTATTAATCATTATCGTCTTTGACGGTGAATCACTTAATAATACTTAACTCCAGTAAGTAGTGGTTTCTCAATAATTGTTGTCGATTCATTTTAATTTATAACATGAGTGTATCTATAAAGCAGATAATTGAAATTCTTACGATGATTAGGTATGGTGATAGGATGCGAACTCAACAAGAAATATATAATTTATTTAATACTAAATATCTATAACGACCCGTAACTCAATCGGCAATAAGTAAAATTGAAAAAAAAAGTAGAGAGACTGGCACGGTGGAAGATTTACCCAAAACAGGTCGCCCAGATGTTGATGAGAATACAAATTTAAATATTGTAGAAAAAAATTCACATATCAGAGTTCGCCAGGTTAGTCGCGATTATGATGTTACTAAAACGTCAATACATACAGTATTAAAATTAGAAAAATCGCATCCTTTAAGATTCGGCTTGTGCAAGAACTAAGTGATGATAATCCAGATCGAAGGATACAATTTTGTGAAACATTGATGAATATATGCAATGGTGATCCTCTTCTGATAAAAAATATTATTTTCTCCAATGAATGCACTTTCAAATTAAATGAAGTGAATTGTCAGAATTGTAGATACTGGTCAAGATAAACCTTGGATGAGGGAAGAACACACACAGTATTTACAAAAGGTAAATGTGAGGGGAGGGAATTGTAAGAAATAGAATCATTAAACCCTATTTTTTCGATGGACCTGTAAACGGACCGGCATATCTCCAATTTTTAAGGGGTTATCTCATCCCAACGTTATTAAATTTGTTCCCTGGTAGAATTAATCCAGGAAATGTTGACGGAGGCCTGTGGTATCAACAGGATGGTGCGCCTCCCCATTATGCAGCAGATGTCCAAAGGTATCTTGACCAAATATTTCTGAACAGGTGGATTGGTAGATGTGGACCCATCGAATGGCCACCAAGGTCACCGGATATCAATCCATTAATTTATTTTCTGTGGGGCCATCTAAAAAACTTAGTTTATAAAACCAAACCGAAAATCATTGTTGAATAAAAAGATAGAATTAGAACAGAAAAAAACAACGTTTCTCAGGAAACTATAAACAAGGTTCAGCAACACTTTATTCATTGTTTAGGGTACTGTCAGCTACAACAAGGAGTACAGTTCGAACATTTACTATAAATTGTTTATATTATCAACGAACCGGTAGTTCTAGTGACTATTATTTGTTCAAAAAAAACATGAAAAATTTGTAAATTCTTATAATCAAAATGGCCGTATCTTTCAACTTATCAATTTTAGTCCCTAAGTGTAATACATTTTTGAAATCAGCTGTTGATTCAGAATTCAAAAATGGAGAAACACATAGGGTGTTCCATTTAAAAAATATATCGATAACGTCACAACGGAAACGGTGATGACGTCATAACCAAGAAAAAATAAAGGATACACTGTATATGTCCTTATCGAATGACCGAACTCACGATTTTTTTGACCCCTCTTTGATTTCGTCCTTGAGCAGTTACCCATTATGCCCTGTAGTTAATCCGGACCTGCATTTCAAGACATCATAACAGGAGAACTAAGAAAAGTTGTGAAGAATAATAGAAGAATTGAAAATGTATCAATGGCGGTCTCATTTTATGTACTGTTATTTAATTTTCATTTTTACTATTTTTTTCAATAGTTCAAAAGATTGTTTGACATTTTTTATTTTGTTAATAGAATCCAACATTTAATTGTTTCTTAATGTGTATGATATATCTTATGTTTTACTATAACGTAGGTGAATCTACACGGATAAGTGCAAAGCTTGAATTAAGTATTATTTTTACTTCATCTGCTAGAAAAACAGTCAATAAATAGGATTAGTACTGTTTTTAAATTAGTTGAGATGAGGTTGACAGAAAGGAGAAAACCATATTTTCATTAGTCGGCGTTTCGTGTATTTTGACATATCCTCAGAACTATCTAAATTAGGTTTTCCTTGTAAATATATACAAAGTGTTGGTAAAAACTGTATTGGGGCTTTCCATGTTATTAAGAAAAACTTCTCCAAATAACTTTTTAGCTACAATAATTGTATTTTTCTGAATTTTAAGCACAGCAGGCTATCTATTTCACTTCTAGTCATCTGATAAGCCCAGCAGCACAACTTGATTGGCACAATATGGTTCAGAAATATTGGGTCAGCATGTAAACGTCAGATTCCTTTATATTGGTCCTATCAGTCTTGTCAATATTGCTCCTATGTTTGTTTTCTTTATAGGAGAAATATTATATGAAATATTGCGCCTATGTTTGATTTCTATATTGCAAAAAAATTACGCTTCAATTCGACCAATAAATACAGTGGTGAGACACACTGTATATTAATTTGTACAAAAAAAGTTTGTCTCCGAATGAACATTTCACTACATCGAACGCGAACTGCCACATTCGGTATTTATTTAAGACAAAAGTATTAAATTTCATAAAATTCAGATAATACAGTTAAGAGCTCATATATCTGCTTTCAAACTAAAAAAAAAAAAATGAAGTCGATATCTGAAATAATGCTGGAGATATAAGACTATGTTTGTCGATTTAGGTGTTTTTTATCAATAAAACAGTTCGGTACCAGCCACAAATATCGTAAATGTTCATTTCGTATAGAGAATAACGAACTTATATCGACTGGTACTACCTCCATTTTTTTTCTAGTAATCGTTTTTATCATTTTGGTTTAAAAATTATACAGAGTAATTAATTATTATTATCAATTACCGGCGTGGCATATTTAGACTATTGAAATGGTACACGTAATAGTCATTTAGCATTAGTGGGATAAGAGCATCATTATTACAATTACGAGTGGGAGTGTTCCCACGAAGAGGTCGTATACCAAGTCGTGGAAATTAATATTGTGGAAATAATTCGAGTATTTGGCATTACGTCCTCAGCCGCCGATCATGGAAAATTTTTCGTTGGATATAGGAAAGGACAAAAATGAAACAGCCTGTTAGCATCAATGCGTTTGGCCGTATGCCGAAAACCATTGCTACAGTTTTGATTTTATCACATCCTGAAGAGTACACTGGGCACTGTTTCAGCGTTCTTCACCTCCATGCTTGCAGACTCAGGAGCAGACCATTTAACTGTGACGCCATAGAGATTGGAAATCAAACACGGTTGTCGAGGATACATCGATGTCGAAGTAAATAAAATGGAAACTTTTGGAGAAGACCAAACCTCGACAACTAGTTGTTACATGAACAATTTATCGTTGGAAATAAGCAATAACATTATGGCACAACTGACCACATCAGATCGTATAAATTTATCAAAATGCAAAAAATGTGTTTCTAATATTTATAATTACTAATTATTGATTGTTTTATTTCAATAAATTTTTACTTCTTTTTTTTACAATTTTTGATAATCAAAATAAGTTATATATAGTGAGTTCATTACACCACTAGTGGTGTAATAGAGTTAATTACATAATTAAAACAGCCGTCAATAAACGGCATAAAAGTATTTATCACGGAGGTCGTTTATAAAATATTTTTATGTGTCAAAATAGTAAAGAAGTTTTATTTAGGATTTTAGCATTAAACTTTCATACTTTTAATATGGATATAATAAGGAATTATCCAGTATTTTACATGCATATTTTCATTCCTTATTATCGTATTAAGTATTAATAATATGGAAGTTTTTATTCAATACCTAAAAAACAATAAAATAACAGCGGTTGTAATACAAGCTATTTTTAAAAACAAAATTTAAAAAAAAGTTACATAACAAGTCTCGTGGTTATTTCATTATTAACGTAATTTGGATTTGGATTTTGCCTAATAAAGAAATAACCACGAGACTCTTGTAATGTAAGAGCATTTTCGTATTTTTTGTTTTTTAAAAATAGTTTGTATTACAACTTCTTTTTTATGGTATGTTTTTATATTGTAAAGTTTTCATTATAGTAACCTGAAAATGAGGTCAGATTGATTTTGAAACAAGTCGTAAAAATATAACTATGTGAGAAAGAACAAGACTTTTTTTCACCCCTTGTCCTATACCAGGACTTCTCACATGGGCACATACGTCGTCGTGAAAAAGTATTTTTTCTGAAATCGCTAAGGCTACTTTCTTGGCGCAATTTCGGATCCCAAAATACACTATTTTAGTATTTTAGTCCGTTGCTAAGCAACCATTATAAAAGTACGAGAAAGTTCCGACCTAAGCCGGGAAGTAACTCGCGTATAGGTTTTTTATATACCGGGTGTAATAGGATCATGGTACACCCCGCTTTTTTCTTTAGTTTTGAAGATAATTGATTGAAACTTGGGATATCTTATATACATAATAAGCAGTACATAAAAATAAACAGTACTTTTTGACATACAAGTGATTTTTGTCACTTACGGTTTCGCCGTAAGTGACACTAATTTTCGATTTTTAAATGGAACACCCTGTATATTATTGCATTTTTGAATTCTGCATAATTTTCTGAATCCAACGACACCAAATAAGTGACATTTCAAACGTCAATATTTTTTTATAATATAATTTTTAGTTTTCCATTTAAGTGTGCCGTGATGGTTCCGATTTATGCTAAATGACCCGTGTAATGCTAGAAAAATCGAAATCCCGTCAAAAATACTAAATTACGTGATTTATGAGCAAATAAAATTCATCAAAATGGTTTTTGGGGCGAAACTCAATTTTTTCCAATGGAACCATATTGGTACGGTGGTACCATTTATTAGTACTATTAATAAGGGATTTATTCATATGTCGTATTAAAATGTAAGATAAATACAAACAAAATTACAGCTAAAGGAAAATAAGAAAATACAATTTTGTTCCAATTACCTTGTTATATACATAATGTGGCTTTGGAATACAAAAAATTAAACACAAAACATTACAACAGTTGTTTAAAATGCTGTCCATTAACGTCAATGCACTTCTGAACTCGCATAGCTGTTTCTCGAAGAACGTTCGCCAATTGCTGGGCCGTTATGCTATTAATTGCGCGTCTTACTCGTAGCTCCAGGTCTTCACGAGTTGTAATGACGGTTGCGTAGACAATATTTTTTAAATGACCCAAAACAAAGAAATCAAGGAGTATTAATTTAGGTGACCTTGGGGGCCACCTCACAGTACCATTCATCAAAATTACGTTTTCTCCGAATCTCCGTTGAAGGTAATCAGTTACTATCCTTGAATTATGGGGAGGAGCGCCATCTTGTTGGGAAATACATTCCCTGTCGTAAATGGAAATGGAATTCAGCTAAACTGTCCTCAATTTCATTTTGCAGAAATCGCAATTATCTGGCACCAGTCAGGGGTCCATCAAATATTATTGGACCAATGATTCTACTACATTATTCCACTGCGAACCCTTCTCCCGTAATAAATTTTGATTTTCTTGTGAACAATATTTTGTATTTTGTTGGTTAAATAATCCCAGATTTGTAAATCCAGACTCGTCCGAAAATAAAATCATTCCCAAAAAATCATTGTTTGGCTGCACGTTATTCTGCAAAATCCAATTGCAATATTCCATCCTACGTTCGTAATCATTTTCGTACAAGTGCTGGTGCAATTGGTATTTGAAAGATGTATAGTGGTATTAGTGCAAAATTCGGCTTACTGTTTGGTGAATGATTTCCAATTCAAACCCAATTTGCCTTAAAGAAACAGTCTCAACAACTTCTACTCGAGCCAAAACATTATTTTCCGTTTCTTCGTCAAGAGCGAAATTTTCTTCGGGATCATTGTTGGGCTCACTTGATTTTCAATGATTTCAAATAATTTCTCGCTTACATTGTCCATTAGGATATTGTTCGGCATGAAGGTGTCTAGCCGCAAGATATTTAACCTGTCGTCCACTTTTTCATCTCTTGTATAAATTTGGGGCATTTTGAACACAATTAACAAGAATTTTTAAAAAAATTTTAAGACACATAAAAACAGCGGTAAACCAACAAATGTTTGACAAGCTAAATATCTCATGTTTTAAAGCCACCTTGTTTTAAACTTAATAGCAAATATTTTCTTCTAGCTATAATTTTGTTTGTATGCTTATCGCACATTTTAATACGACATATGAATAAATTCTTTATTAATAGTACTAATAAATGGTACCACGGTACCAATATGGTTCCATTTGAAAAAATTTAGTTTTCCCCAAAAACCATTTTGATGAACTTTATTTGCTCATAAATCACATAATATAGTATATTTGACGGGATCTTGATTTTTCTAGCATTACACTGGTCATTTAGAATAAATCGGAACCGACATGGCACACTTAAATGGAAAACTAAAAATTATATTATAAAAAAATATAAAGTTTGAAATGTCACTTATTTGGTACTGTTGGATTTAGAAAATTATGCAGAATTCAAAATTGCAATAATATATAGGGCGTTCCATTTAAAAATCGAAAGTAAGTATCACTTCCGACGAAACCAGAAATGAAAAAAAATCACTTTTATGTCAAAAAAGTGCCGCTTATTATGTATATAGGATATCCCAAATTTCAATCAATTGTCTTTAAAACTAAACGAGAAAAGGGTGTGTACCATGATCCTTTTTCACTCGGTATATTTTAGTCAGTAAATAAATACACGCAGACAAACCAACTCACATTAAGAATGCATTTTTTTAGTAAAAAATAGAACATTAAATTTAAAGTTCCATTTTTACACTTGCTACTAACTTTGGTGGTGTCCCAAACACCTGGACATCGTCATGATTATCCATTTTAAATTGTTTTAAAAAATATTGCATTAATAAAATTCCTTACTTTATAATAACATTGATTGCGATTTCAGAAAAAATAGTATGTATACCTCGTAGTAAAAGCACATTCCTGGACTTCAATTTTCATCGACGTCCGGGAATGTATTGCTTTTTCTACTAGATACACAATGTATTATTGGTTAATTATTGTATCACATATTGCCGAAATCAGCAAGATTTTCTCCTTTAATCGCTGTAGATACGTATTTAAACCCAGTCTTGCGGCTTTGTTTACATAATATCTACTAATAATAGTACGCCTATGTCAATTATCATGTCGAATTTATTTTCTGAGTAAAAATAGGTACAACATAACAATCTTATACTACTTACATGATAATTTAAAAGAATCATTAAAAGCCTATTACTCCGTTCTTACCAGGGTAATTCTAAGACCCAAAGAAATATACTGAGGCACTACAAAATGATAGGTATAAAATTATGGATACCTGGTAGCTAAATTTATTGTTATTTTTAAGCCCGGACCGGCTCTCCTCCGTCCGACCTAACAATTGCCCCGTCGCGTCGCTCCTATACACGGGGATGTTATGCTACGTCGGCAACGGACCGGGTGTGAGGTGAGGGACATATACTCTGTTCATTTTTAATTGTAAAATAAATATTTTTTAATTTGAATTTGAATTTAGGCAGCCACATTTAAATAATTTCAAGTAAATCCATTCAATTGTGGATATTATTATAGTTATAATTTTGTGGGACAAATACTTTATCGAAAGCAATATACTATTAGCGACGGCGCTGGTCTTAGTATTGGAGCATGGGACCTAAGACATAACTATAAAACTGAATGAGTTTTGTTGAAAAAAAATTGCAACTGAAAGTTTTGAAAAAAATTTGCCGAAATGATCGCTCTTCCAAGTTATTTCTTACAGTTTGTAAAATATTTGCAAAATATTTTTTTTTTCATAATCAGGAGAAACATTTGGTGATAAGTTTCAAATTTCATAAAAATTATTGATTTTGGCGTAAGTTACCTACCGGGTGTCAACGAGATCATGTATCAGCCCGCCATTCTTTTAAAAATCGGAAAAAATTTTCAAATTTAAAACTCACGTATATGGGCTTATTATATTACCAATACCACTCCAAAAGTGTCATAAATTTTGAATTTTTAAATGGAACACCCTGTATATTTTAACATATTCAGATTATGCATGAAATTTTCTATATAGGAAGTCAAAATTTTTGACATTACCCTCAAACGAACTTATTTCAATTTTTTATGAATTTCAAAATTAATAATTGAAACTCTTGTATAATCAAAAATTTGCAAGGCATTAGATATCATAATATGGTTCATTTTTGATATTTGGGTGCAATATGAAGCGATTATTTTTCATTATAATGAAATTATTTGAAAATTTTCAAAATAATGTTTCATAATTTTTTGTTTCAAACAGCAACCCCTATTTTCCTTCCCTAGAGGAATCGCCATAATGTAAGCTTTAAATCAGCGTAAGTAAATAACGGATTTCATAATACTATTTGAACTGTCACTTTTTACATAACTAATTGATTGTTGCTCCTGTACGGTTACTTTTTCAAGATCCATTAAAAAATGTATACACTAAATGAAAAAGTCGACATGTTGTCAATTTACGGGGAATTTCGGAAAAATTCCAGAGCTGCTGCAGTAAACTAGAGACAACGTTTCCAAACAGAAGACACCCGCCGCAAAATTATTTCATAAAACTAGAAGTGTAATTTAGAAAAATTGACCAGGTAAATGATGAAAATGAATGGGTAATAATAAACAAGGAGATTGAAGTAAATGTATTAACATTTGTTGAAATTGATAGGACTGTATCCGTCTGGAAAAAAAACAAAAACTTTAAATATCAGATAAGACCAAGATTTGGGAAAAAGAAAAGGAAAAAAGAGGGTAATTTTTTATCGGGGCTTTATCAAACTTTAGAAGAAATAATGATTTTGCCAGGCAAACACTATTTTTAATGTCTTCGGTTGCCCGGTATGTGTGGTAAAAATGTGTTCCTACCATCCAATAATTTTTGATGTTCAATTGACTTACGAGAGATATTTGGAATTTTTTATTAATATTAACAACGATTTTATAAATCAATTGCCAAGAAAGGCCAGAGATAGACAGTTTTTTCAGCAGGATGGGGCCCCACCAAATAATGCCCGAATAGTCACCAACTATTTAGATGCAAATTTTGAGATTCAATGGATTGGTACAAATGGACCGATCAGGTGGCCTCCCAGGTCACCTGACTTAACACCAATAGACTTCCATATTTGGGGTTTTCTGAAAGATAGAGTCTACATTGTACAGTCAGCCACTCGGAATGAACTAGAAGCACGAGTCAGAAGAACTATAAATGAAATAAGTCCAAAACAGTTATATAATTTGAGGGAATTCGTTGGAAGAATTAATATATGCAGAAATGAGGAAAGGCGTGACATTTAATATAGATTCAGAGGTATTTTTTTATAATGCGACCATGTTTACTAGATTCACAAGATAAAAAAACGGAACAAGTTACATTTTTTAAACTTTATAACTTTTCCCAGGGGAACCTTCTCTTTCCTTGTATTAGTTTACCTAGGCCCAAAATACCTATTCATTTCCTTTCAAAATCGTTCTCGTAAGTATAAATGTTGATTTAGTTGATATTTGAAGTTTTTGTGATTATGTTTTTTTGTGATTTGTTTTTATGAATAAATTCTCATTTATTTCCAAAGGGAACTTAGTTTATTTGCAAATCATTTTAATGCTTTAGATTAATATCTTTCATACGAAGCCAAAAGTTTTTAATTTGCCACAATTCATTTATAATGAAATCCATTATACTTGCATCAATTTAAAGCATAAATTATGACGATTCCTATAGGAAAAAAATTAAGGTTATTATTTAAAAAAAAAGTAGTAATTGTTGTATGTACAAAAATCGGGAAAAAATTATTTTGAATTTTTTCAAATAATTTCATTTTTAATAAAAAAATATTCGCTTCATATTGCACCCAAATAGTAAAAATGAGCCATACATATTACGATATCCAATGCCTTCTTGGAAAATGTTCATTATATTAAGTTTCAATTAATAATTTTGAATTTCATAAAAAATTTAAATAAGCCCGATATGCCATGCATAATCAAAATATCTGAAAACATACAGGGTGTTCTATTTGAAAATTCAAAATTGATTGATAATATATGTTCATCAAAATAAGCCCATTTAGTTTTCGTACGTTAAGTTTTAAATTTGAAAATTCTGTTTCAATTTTTAAAAGAATGGCGGGCTGATAGGTACATGATCTCGTTGACACCCGGTATATTGCATCAGCCGCCATTGAAATTGGTTAAAAAATACGAGTAACTCAATATGAGATAATTTATAAAGTTTTATGTTTTCCTTATAATAGTCACCTCGTATTTTTTTAATGTTTAGTATATTATCAGATTTTTTGGAAATTTAAGAATATATGTACTTTTATTTCATGGTAGATAATGAAAACTATTGGTAAATGATAGGAAAGGGTAAAAAATTAGTTTTGCATAGCCCTTTTTTATTTTTGTACAGTATATGTAAGTTTCAACTATAAACAATCATCAGAGATAGCACCCAACCAGAATTCAAAATATTTATATTTCTTTTTTAGTAATTCAAGTGATGATAAATTAGATAAATTGAAAAATCACATACATAATATATTTTAGATTAATGTTACCCCTGATGCAAAAAAAAATTTTAGAGTCAAGAAATTCAAAAAAATTAACTGAGAGCCCTACGTTGGTCAAAACATGAGGGGTCCTTTTCGTAAATCGCCACCCTGACAAATTGTATTGTAACCAGTCCACCTCTATATTCATGAGTTAGTACATTCAAAGATAATACATACCTAATCTTTGGTATATTGCCTTGTACACAGTACCTGTCCCACAAAATTATAACGAATATAAAACTAATATCCATAATTTAATTGATATACCTGATATTATTTCAGTTTAGGTGGCAGGTATCCACTCTTTTATTGCCATTTTATAGTGTATCGGTACATTTCTTAGAATTACCCTGGCGAGAAGAGGGTAATCGGCTTTTAATGATTCTCTCAAATTTGTCGTTTGTATAAAATTGTTATGTACCTATTTTTATTTAGAAAATAAATTAAACATGATCTTCAAGGATTCAGAGGGTTTTATTACATGTGGTGTTTAATTCTTAATTTTAAAATTTTAATATATGTGTTTGACTATTAATACCTACGTATTATCTAAACAAATATGTACTACACAGAGTGTTTCATAACGATCTGTACATACTTCTAAGAGCGATAAAGGATCTCTGGGCTATTGAGGTGCTGTTATAAACTCAAAGTACAGTGTACACAGGAGAGGGACAGGGTCCCCATAAATAGCAGATATCAGCTACTTCAGATCATTATAATGACGAAATTAGAAACAATCCCGCGCTAATTAGAAAATCGATTAGCCATTTAAACAAACGCCAACAAAAATATTACGGAAGCTGGTGGTTTTTATTTTGCCATAAATATTTGTAATCATGGTTGAAAAATTAAATTAAACGTTTTTTTTAGAGACTTATTTTAGATATATAAAAACATTTACTGATTATCGTTCATTTCCGAATTTTGAGTGTTGAGGATTTGCTAACTAACAAGTAATGTTAAAAAATGTCCTACTTTTTAAGATGTTGACCATACTAATTTTCAATTCGTTAAATTTTGAAAAATGTGCATCCCATGTAAATAAAATTTTAGATGTCGATAAAATACAACTTTATACATAATTGGTCATCTTAAAATTTTGTAAAAAACAAGAGTTACTGTTAAAAACAATACTTTGAGATAAAAACTTTACAAATACGATAACAAAAAGTTATTTTGAAATATCAAAATATAATGTCTAAATAGAAAGTTTTTTTAATTTTTGGGAAATTATTTTTTTGTAAAATAAGGGAAAAAATTTGAAAACAAAAAAGGATTTCTTCTTAAAAAAAGGTTGCTGAATTAATTGTTAATTTAATGTGTTTTATAGGTATAAGTTAAAACCCCAAGTTTTACTGGGGGGGTGGCGCATAATATATGAATGATATAATATAATGATATAATGGAAACCGATCAATTGGAATAGTAAATAATTTAAAAAAATAGCTGAATTAACAAACCAACACGTACAAAGGGTAGGCCATAAAAAAACAATTATCATATCTATCAGACATACATTTCAAACATATTTACAACATAAACGTCTACTTCTTTGATTCCTTTAACGCCTCCAAAAAAAGCCCACATTTTTACTTTCTTATACCTAACATAAGAGAGTGTAGTAATCGTGATTTTTTTCGATCACGAGATTTTGTAGATTTATACGTTTTGAACCCTCCTGAATCCATTCTGACTATTTTTCCGAATGATGTCTGTCGGTGGGTGCGTGCGTACGTGTGTGTGTATGTGTGTATCCGCGATAACTCAAAAAATACTAATGGGAGATTTCCCAAATTTGGCAGTTAAGATTATCAACAACATTTTAGGTGACACATTAAATTTGGTGAATGTGATACCACCAGAAGAGACATAATGAATAAAAGAAGAAAAAGGTACAATTTCAGGAAAAAAATTAAAAATTTTTGTTGCATTTCTGGACGAATCTCGACGATTTATAATGAAAAAACATAATTTTAGGGAAAAAATCTGTCTGTATGTCTGTAGTATTGCGACAGTAGTCACAGTTTTTGAGATAAAGTTTTCAAATTTGGTACGCATGTTCTAAAGGCCAAAGACAATGATAAATTCGATGTTGAGCAAAATTGACCAGTTGAAAAGAGGCCCACGGGACCCAAACTTTTTTGTGTTTGCCTAAACTTAATTTTTTTATAAATTCGACCTCATAAAATGGGGTTTAGGATAAATTTAACAGTTTGACATTTGAAATGTCTAATTTAGTTGCAAAAATATCAATGTCAATAGGAAGAAATTATTAAAATATATGACATGAAATATTTGACATATCGAAAAGCTGATAATAATAACTTAAAAATTTTAAGAATTACAAAGTACGCTATTAAAATTTAATTGAGGTAAGTGAAAAATTAAATAGAATGATTTTTTTACAGCAGGATAATATTTACTTGTATTAGAAAGTTATATGCTGGCCACATCAAATATTTTTTGTTGCAAATAAGTTTGAAATAAACAAGAAGAGTATACGCTTTCTTGGTACATCCATACCAAAGTTATAAATAATGCCCATACATTACAGCAATGCTAACAAAACAAATATTTTTATAATATAAAGGTGTATCTTTCAAATAACTTGTTTATTTATTCTACAAAAAAGAACAAAAATCTGGTATGTACTGTGAAGAAACATTCAGACGAATTTTAAAAAAAATTTGTCCGCCCCACCTGGAAATTTTGGAGGTGACGCCCATGCCTAAGCGAATTAAATGTTAGTGAATAGTTTACAATATGCACGTAATGAATACGTATTTTTCCCAATTCTTTCTGCTCCGCCATTTTTAACATATTTGCAGTTGAAATAAACGCATTAAAAGGAATGAACAGAAACAAAAATTGAGCCAATCCTATTGATTTGTGGTCCAGTAGTGAGTATGTGGTGGATAGGTACATATATATTTTTTATGCAAAATTTCGTTTAATTTATTCCTTGGTTTTTGTCGAAAACGGATAGTTTTCAAAACAGAAAAATTGTGTTTGTTACTAATTACCTATATTCCTATTTTATTGATTTTTTTTTGTCACAATTATATAATTAATGTCTTCTCAGTTTGAAAAAGATGAAAGCACCCAACAGAATAATTATTTTCTACAATATATAACTAAATTTAATAATTGGTACTTAGGTCCATTTTCATAATAAATTTTAAATCTGACTTTAACTAAAGTCACTTTAAATAGGTACATTGTATTTTAAATGCAAACGTCAAAATTTAAAATAACTTTAAATTTAAAGTTGATTATGAAAACGGGGGTTAGTATAACAAACAAAAGTTGGCCTAAAATAATGTGTTTAATATAAATGTGTATAATTGAGTAGGTATTTATTTCTTCAAGGGTTATTGTTATTTTATTAGACATCCGCGATAAAACGATTCACAAAGGAAGTTTATCTAATAATTTTATTATTTTTCAAACAATTTAAAATGTTTGAACGTTATATTGTAATCTGTAAAATATTTAAAACATGCGATTACGTGCACAGTCAGCTAATGGCATTTTCAATAATAAAATCTATAATTTATAAAACAATCAATTGCACAGCAATGAATACATATGCAAACATTCGTTATCTTTATAATGGTCCTTCAACTTAAACGGTGTTCCGAGAACGGACCGAGGAGATAAGATTCCGCCGCATTGTTTATGCTAAAACGTTATTTTTCTTTGCTGAAAAGTTATTTGCTCTAAATGAAATATCAGACCGAACCAGCAGCCTACCTATATTTGTTTACTGGGCCGATACAGTGTCTCTTGTGACGCCGGTGGCTGCTTATGACGAATGGAAGGGGACAAGAGGGTTGTTTTCAATCCATGTGACGTACCGGAGGGCCTGCATCAGTCATCAGCTGTTTAAGCACGTGATGGCAAACCGGTACGATGCGAATCTCGTGCTTGCTTGGTTCTTTGGCTGCGTGATTGCGTCTTCGCGCAAGAGAGGTCTCCCCGACCAGACCCTAAAGGGGGTGGGAGGGTGTCACGTCAAGCCATCACGAGGGGATCCGCGAACCTACACCTCCCTGCCTGCCTGCCCTGCGCTCAGTTCGCTCTCGTCCGTCGCTTGTATTGATCGACTGGACAAAGGAAACTGACCACCAGTTTAGTTAGAGAGACTTCGCAAGAAACTATTCGCCACTAGCCATTCGCCCTGTACGGTTCCATCGTTAATTAGAGACAGTGTGTTCGAGCCGCGAAAAATTCATAAGTGCAGCGCCTGCGTTTAAAAGTTTGTGTAGCCCAGTGCCGGTTTGTTATCAACTGCATTCGTCAAAACTTTGCCGCAAGTTTTGTTTGTTTCTGTGAAGTTTTTACAGCGGTACTTCTGACTTTTTTGAACTGCGCACTCCATCAACACTTTTCATTGGCTCGCAGCCACATTGCATATAAACAGTGACACGTGCTGTGGCGATATTAAAATTGACAAGGTGTACTGTGCGGACTTTAAGTTTAATGTGATTTGGTGCCGATAACAAATTAGAGTGACAATGTCTGCCAAATCGGGTAAACGTCCATTAAGGTCCCTTACTGCTCATGAAAAATTGGATGCAATTCGTCGCGTTCACGATGGAGAAAGCAAAGCATCCGTCGCTAGGGACATCGGAGTGCCGGAGTCTACCCTTAGGGGATGGTGCAAGAACGAAGACAAAATTTCGTATCTATCCAGACAGTCTAGTCCAGACACAGACGAGTCCTTGGAGCATTCTAATCAGAATAAAAGAACCAAAGTAGATGACTCCGTTGTGCAACCGTTCAACTTGAGTATGAAAACTAGTGGAGGTACTTATTCGCCTAATTCTGAAGCTCACTATAACTTAGATTACATGAAAAATGATTCCGATTCAACCAAAACTTCTCTGAATTTAAACACGAAAGTAGATATCCCCAAGTCAACTAACCACATGACAGAACGGGAAAGGAACAGAGCCGAACTCGCACGTTTGAGCGTGGAGCTAGGTCTCAACAGACCAGAAATGTTTGCACCTCCTTTGAATAATAACCCTACACCTACAAGTAGTTTGGCTGATCTTACTGCGAATATTGGCTTGCTTGCCCAGTGGAATAACATGTTGTTGCAGCAACAGCATAAATCACAACAGTCAAGTAAATCCAAAATTACAGCCCCATCCGACACAAGCATGCATATGGCGTCATCAGTGTCATCATCAGCAGGTCTGCTCTCGACCGTGGACCAAGATAAACATAAGCATTTGCCAAAAGAAAGGCAGTCAGTACACGAATCAGTTTGGTACTGGCTGAAATCTCAACAATCTATCTTGAATTTGAATCAGAATGTTCAAAACGTTAATGGCGTCTCGACGTCCTGCTCGGCGCCCTCGACGACGTCAGTAAACAGCATGGCAAGTACAAACTTCCCCCTAAACGTCTTGAATGGCATTTGCCCTGACCAAAGTGCTTGGTTTTGGAAATGGTATAAACAGTTTGCTTATAGTCAACAAATACCGCAACAGGGTCAGATGCCAGCAGAAAACAAACCCATTTTGTATCAGCAGCTTACCAAAGACACTTCGCCAAAGGACACCGACGTCTCGGACCCACAAAATGCAGAGAATTTATCAGAATGTGAAGAGAAACATGCTACTAAACTCGTTAACAATTCAAGTAACAACAAATCCAGGTCAGTTCTAGATAGTCTGTTATTCAACAATAACAATAATGTAGCTGTAAACCAAAAAAATGGCAAAGAGGACGAAGAAAGTCTAAGTCAGAGTGAGGCCTTACAGCATGGTGAAAAATTTTTGACATGGTTGGAATCTTGCAGCGATCCTTCTGTCACAGCCGTGCAAATTATGCAATTCAGGACTCTGCTGAACAACGTGAAAACAGGTGCCGATCGCAGAAATGGTGATCTACAAAATAAAACCAAAGTAAAAAGAAAGTAAGATGAAATACCTTTTAATTGTTGAAAATTTATGACGAAGGCTGTTTAGCTGAAAACCAAATGTTTTAGTTTAAGATGTTATATTACAGTTATGTAGTTTATGTACAAAGTTTTTTACAGGCATAGTTGAAACCTCGGTTGAAACATTATATCTCGTAGTTAAATTATATAGTCTAAGAAATATATGCCTGTGGTTCCTTAATGTTACCTATGATGTTTATAGCATACCTAGTTACTGTGTACATATTTGTTAGTCATTAAAATTTTGGTTAGATATAAAAAATTGAAAATTAAATATAAGGATAATTTGATTGATTGATATCGGATTTGAATAAAAAAATAGTGCCAAATATTATACGTTTTTTCCTTGCTCAAATGTGTACCTACCATGTATATTTATAATCTGCTATGTATAAGTAAACAATAACTTTCCTATGTCAAGATCTCTGATTGTTTTTTGCCAAAGTTTTTGTCCTATTTATTTTTTTTGCAAGTGCAAATTTATTTTTAAGTTTTCTTTTAGGATAATTGATCTCTTGTTCTTACAGGGTTTATTGTACTTAAGTGAGATTATATAGTTAACATTATTCTTTCACCCTGTCGAACTCCGCTAAAATTTTCCATGGTGTTATTTGTACATTGTTGTATAAAATTATCGAATATTTTTGTACCAAATTAAATAAATTTCTGGACATTTAATCGATGTTTTTATTTTGCACGCCGTTCCTAAGTGTTAAAACAACCCTAGCCAGCTTTTTATAATTACCCACCAGTTGCATTCCACCCTCTAATTTGACTAATAATAACAGACCGTAGTTTACATAAAATTAAATCATTTTATTAATTCGTTTTAGAGTGGTGTACAAAATGCTTTAAACAGTTAATTTTTTGCAAACAAATCAAATTAGACTGTACTGATATGTAATACAATATTATGAAAAATATATTTTAAACCAAATTAGGTATCCTTTTCATGGTAACTTTAAAAATTTTGCTAATTATTATTTTCCAACTTTTACAAAAAACTTATAATATAATAATATGTATGTTTTATACTTATCTATAAGTTTTTTGTAAAAGTTAGAAAATAATTAACAACAATTTTTAGCATTATTATATTTTAATTCCATTCCATATTTTGAAAAGTATATTTTGGATTTTCACTTGTCCTACAAATAGTTTGTTTTAACTAATATTTTTGAATTTCAATAGTTGATGAAAATCCAAATTAACACAGAATGAAATAAAACAACTGTTTTATGATTTTCACAATTTTTTATTTATATTTATGACTTATAATTGAACATGTCTGCACTGACAGAAAAATCTATTAGACGTTATTAAAAATTGAATTACTGCTGCATAGAACTTCAATTAAATAGGGGACAGCCAAAGTCATTTGCTACAATAATAATTATTAAAGTCTTTTTTCCTAAAAAGTTCTAACGATGGTTACTAAAAATAAATAAATATCTCCTACTATGACGATTGTACTCCCATTACTTGTAAATTTTGCTATAATCATGAGACCCCTTTAATAGTACGTATATGAAAAAATCATTGGGCTAGCAAACTCTCTTGTAAGCACTACAATATTCATGATTACATTACAGTAATTGTTACTAGATACTTTAATTGATTTAACTAAAGTACCTAACTGCAGTTACTAGTTATTAAACAATGGCTATTAGCGACTTTAATAACCTTTATTAATATACTCTATCTACTGTAGCAAGAATAGTTGATACATATGTACAGGGTGTCACCGTATTAGCTACAATATAGGCGTGAATGTCAAAAAATTTTCGACTTGAAATTTGATGTTTGGCGATGCAGGCCTGCTTTGTTAAAAAATAATTTGTAACTTATTTTCCTTTTTAAAAGGTCAAGTGGGTCGCGACAGGATCAAAAAATTTATTTTCTGTGTATTAAAATGCCTTTTTCTTACGTAACATCGATATAAATGTTATGCTTGAAGAAGTCGCTTAGATTTTAAAATTGTGACAAATTTCAACAAGCCGACTTTGATTTTGATCCTTTTTTTGGTGTAGATATAAAGTACATGTTTTGTAAGGTGTAGCCAATTTGATAAAAATTTAGCACACAGTTAATTCCGAACAACTCCCTTCAATACATAAAGTTTTTTGTTATCTCTTACGAAGGTACTTTGCCTACATAGAAAGGGAAAAAGATCAAAGTAGGCCTGCTGATTTGAAAATTTTCATACTAATATAATTTTAAATTCCAAAGGACTTCTTCAAGTAAAATGCACGTTACCTACACAAAAAATACATTTTTTGGATCCTGTGGAGGTCTACTTGATCCTTTAAAAGTAAAAGTAAATCACAAATTACTTTCTAATAGGCCTGCATCCCTAAACATTATATTTGTCATTCACACCCATATTGCAGTCAATTCAGGGACACTCTGTACATTTAATAGTTCAAAAAACAGCTGAGTACATTTTAAGGCAAAAATGATGATGATTAACTTAATAAACATGTCTAAAAATACAGTTCATTATTGAGATTTAAAATTTTTTTACATACTTTGAAACAAACATTTGTATCTATTGTCATATACTATGATACGGAGAATAGTTTTGTCTTTTCATTTCCAACTTCCCTTGAAGTATACCAACGATGGCAACTGAAAATAATCACACAAATAAATGATATGCAAATTGTAAAAAAATATCGTCAATAAATAACTATTGTAAAAAAACTGACACCACGGAAATCACCATAATATTCACTAGAAAATATATATACCCAACTTTCCTGAAATATTCAGCAGACATCTAATTTTTTTATTTTGTTTCACAATAAGAGCTCTCAAATGAAATAGTGGATTTTTGGAATGTATTAGAAGCTGATTTTGGAAAATAGTTTTTGTGAGAAATACAAATAGGTACTACAAACAGTATTTATTGACGAAAATATAAATAAACTTCTATAAGAACCAATACCTACAACAAATCAAAATACAATACATACTTAAATCTGTCTTAAATGATAGTTATAAACATTTCCAAGTCCCAAGCGGAAATGAAGATGTTTTTGACTTTCACGTACACAAATCAATCACATCACACATCATTGCAATCTAACGCAACTACACAATTAGACGATTAGTAATGAATATTTTCCAGATAACCAAAAAACAGTGAAAATAAAACACTTTAATAATGCTAATTCTACTAAAAACCCAATGCTGATTCGATGCGCATTAGAGGAAAAAGTACACCTTATTACTATTAGTGAGGCGACTAATGAGAATAATTAGGGAGTATTTTAATATGCTGCGTTAATAATGATTGTTAGATGGGTAATAAGGATTATTATGGTAGCAAAACACCAGCAGCAATTTGTTTTATTTTTTTTATACACACTTACCAATAAGATATGTTATTTTTAGTAGCTGGGGAATCGATGGTAATAATATGGGAAATGATTTTAATTAATCTTAGTACATCGATATGTTGTAAATATTAGATTTGCAATAATGGTCACTTTTTAAATAATATTAATTAGGATCGTTTTAGCAAGATACTTAAATAGGTCGAATTTTCTCAGTGTGCAGGTATCCAGCAAAAAATATACAAATATGTCATTTGTTACATTAGAAAAAATTGTAGTAAAGAAATAGAACGATAGAAAACGTAATTAAAAAACCTAATTAATAAGTATATAAAAATGTTAATTAATTGAAACAAATCTAAAAATGGTGAATTATTTGTTTCAAGCTGATCATTTAATACCATGTCTGAAGTTTTAAAAATGAATAATAATATTAATAATAAACTAAAAAATTCAGACATAATAAATGATTAGCTTGAAACAAGTAATTCGCCCGAGAATGGGGATGTCCCACTATATTAAAAGTAGCGAAGAAAATGATTCTGTTATTGATTTACAATTGTCATTCATTATTTATAATTTAAATTCTCTTTAAAGCGGTAATTTTTTTTACGATTTTTTTAATAAAATATACGTTGCAATATTATTTAAATAAAATCATCATAATCAGGTGATAGTTAAAAATAAATAAGATTGATTATAATAATTAATTAATATTTGTTTTCAATCGTCAATTCCATAACAGCAGCGTAGGATAAATCTATAACATAACCTAACTTATGATTTTTTTTTAATATTTAAAGGTCGAAGTTTTAAAACAAGTACAAATAAAATTTTCTCTTCGTAAAAAGGTAAAAAAAAATCTATGTGAATGAATTTATACTTGTATTTATAATTGAATAAGTAATCACTAAAGCTGCAAATCGTTTCTGTGTATCATGGTCGTAGAGTACAGATGTACTTACTGTCGCCGGCATTCACCTTGACCGCGAAACTCTTTCTCCAGTCCAGTATATTATTAGCTTTCGAGTTGTGTACACGTTAAATCACTTGGGCGTATTGCATATTGTTTTTGTGTTTTTATTTTATTTGTTGTACTGTATTGTTGATATTAATTTAATAATAAAGCATGGCAGACGTACGCAGGGGTAGAAAACGGCCATTTGCTGACAAAGTGAATAAATTCATAGGTGAATTCCCGGATTTATTCTATGATGGTGCCAAAATAATTTGTAAAATGTGAGAGAAAGATTACTATTAATGCTGATAGCGAAGTCACTGCAAATATTGGACGAAGTAAATCTACTGCTACACGCTTTAGGTGACGTGTTAAATAAAGACACCGGTTTTCCCAAATTAAGACAAATATGTGATGGTGCAGCCCCAGATCCGTTAAGTGCGTTCAAAGACTATTTTACGTATGCGTGTATTACATCAGTAGATGTCGAACGGTCGTTTTCAAAACATAAGAATATATTTTCACCAAAGCGAACATCACTCATGGAGACAACCGTAGAAACATACCTGATGCTGCAAAATGGCTACACATCTTCTCCAGTTTGTGATAAGCAAGCTAGTTCATCAAGCTAGTTGAGAGGGTAAGTTTTACATACATTGTTATAAATTGTAACAGTTTATTGTTTATCGTATTAGTTAATTTCGCGTACGCCACTGTCCCACGGAACATTTTTGACAATCCTAGTAATCAATCACCAATCACGCTTTCAAACGCAATATGTAAAACTGGCAATACTGCGGTGCCGTCTTGGCTTTCACTGGCTGCTTGTGTTTGGCGCCAAACCTAGTCGGATGACGTCATAAGACTAAAATTCAAAACTTTATTTTTTTAACCCCTTTCCGGGACTCAAAAAAATCTGGAAGAAATTCTGTGAGCTCATATTTATAAGTACTATCGATTAGGCAAATAAAAAGAAAATAATAATATGTGGGAAATGCCCATTCACCATTATTAAACTTGATTTAAACATATAATATGTATAAACATATACAATATATATATATTTCTTTACTTATTATTAACTGTAATAGTGCATATGTTTTGAAAAACATAACCGGGTCTAGCGAACTGTGCAATGCAAGTGAGAGTAGGTATAAGTGCATCAAGTATCAACAAAAATATAATAAGGGATAAGACAATTATTTCATAACTCTGAAAACTATTGAAAAGTCGATTAATCCTGTAGACTTATCAACTGAAATTAATAATGTAAACAAATGATGAAATTTTAGTCAGGATCGGCGCTAGCCATTTTGCCTCCCTATGCCAATTTTAAACTTTACCGCCCCATAAAAAACAGTAATAATAATAATAGATTACATGAGCCACATATATGGCTATATCTAATAAACTTCGGATTTTGTGGTAGTAGTGAGTATTTCAACTTTAAAAATGTTAATGATAATGAACTTTTCGGGCTTAAGGCCAGCGAAGTACCGCAATTCATTGCAATCCAAACTTTCACCAAATTCATGTTCAATCGAAATGGACGCCAAGTCCACTAAACGCACCGTCATTGTTAACATTAAATATGTTGTTATTAATTTTAACTTGGAAACACTACGTTCGCCACTATATACCTTAGTAATGGTCCTTATAAAAAACTTTCTAGAAATCTATTACCAAAAATGGTTACTGAAGTAAGAAATGTACTTAAATCCTGCAATAATCTGATTACTCCAGCTTTAAATAGGCGGTTACATGTATCTAACCCAAGTGTACCTAGATTGTACTGCTTGCCTAAGATACATAAACCAGGAAAGTCGGTACGTCCTATTGTTTCAGCAATCGGATCGCCGACTTATCACCTATCAAAAATGGTTAACAGAAGAGTTCGAAAATTTACCTATTGCGCCACCTAGTTTCTCTGTGATTAATTCCAACGATTTCATTAATAAAGTGAAAAATATTCAGTTACAAGAAGGTGAAATTTTGATCTCCTTCGACGTTTGTTCATTGTTTCCAAGTGTTTCGATACCACATACCTTGAACTACCTTAAGGATCTACTCGAGTCGAACTTCTCTTCATGAACAGATTCGAAACAGAAGCAAAAGAAAAATTCTAGAATTTCCCCAGGGTTTGGCTTAGGTATGTGGATGATTTTTTGCAACGTTTGAATCAAAAGTCACTGATATTCACAACTTTGTCTCTAAGTTAAACAGTCGTTTTGTGTCAGAAATTCACATACGAAATTGAGAATTCTGGACAACTACCATTTTTAGATACATTAATAATTACAAATATTGAAAATAAGTTAGAATTTGATACATACAGAAAAGATACCATTACTCTAAGATATATCCCTAAGGACTCCCACGATTGTGCTCAAAACAAAATGGGGAGTTTTAATTTTCTAGTTCATCACCCTCAATAAGGCGAGGTTTGAAAAATAAAAGGCATTGGGTTAAGAATATAGCTGCGAGTAATGAATATTCTGTAAGTTTAATTGATAAAATAATTAGGAAACATAAATTTAAAGAGACACTTCGAAATTCTTCGACCTTTTAAAATTAGAAGAAAAAACCCGAAATTTGTATTGATTTCATACGATCTTCGATTCACCCGTGGTTTTGGTAAGATTTTTAAAGATGACAAAAAATTAATATTATTTGAAATTTATCTATATAATTTCCTCCTGATTATGAAAAAATGTATTTAGCAAATATCTTACAAGTTGCCTAATAATAACCTGGGAGGTGGGCACACCATTTTTCAATGTTTTTTTTTTAATTTTAATAGTATTTTATTTTGCAAAACTTGTTCATTTAAATATTGCCTCACGCCTTAAAATATGGTTTCAGTTCCATGCTCCAATATTACAATAAGGCTAAACCTAAAATTCACCAGTCGCCACTGCAATAGGACCACCATATTAGTTAGCGGCTTTATTTACGAAAGCAATGTCAGTATGAAAAAAAAATGTAATTAAATAACAACTTTCTGAACAGAACATACCCATCCCAGTATCTCCCACTTATAAAACCTATATCTTTAAGACTTTGATAATTAAGACTTAAGAGCTAATGATAATTTTGTCTTGTTCTTAACATAAATTTGAACACCACGTGAAATCACGAACACGTGTGACATTTTCACCTGTCTGACTGCTGCACTGATTCTGATTCACATATCATGTGAAAATTGGGCACACCAGTGTGTGATTTAAGTAATAATTACTGATTACGTGATTACTGAAGGATAGCATAACCATTTTTTGTTGATTAGTTGATTTCTTCCTCAATATTGTAGAAAGATAAAAAAAAATTGATTTACATTTAAACACTTTAAATAAGCAGATGTTTCAAACTCTTATGAAAATCTTTAACCTTTGTTTAAATTCCAGCACATTTCCAGATGTGTGGAAACATTCTAGAATTTGTCCCCTTTTTAAGAAAGGTCATAAAAACTCTTTGATTAATTATAGACCTATCACGATTATCTCTAACTTTTCCAATGCTTTTGAAATGTTACTGCATAAAGCAATTTATGCTAGCACTCATGGGTTGATTAGCGACTTTCAGCATGGTTTCATGCAGGGTCGGTCTACCACTACTAATCTTTTTTGCTTGACACAGTACATTTCCGAATCTGTGGATTCTGGTGGACAAGTTGACGTCATCTATACAGATTTTAGTAAGGCGTTTGACAGTCTTGATCATGGTATTCTTTTGTATAAACTTAAGCAGTTTGGTTTTTCAGATAAACTGTCTACACTTTTTTCATCATACTTGCAGTGCAGGCGCCAATACGTGGAATACCGTGGTTTCAAGTCTGGCGAATTTATTGCTTCATCTGGTGTACCACAGGGTTCCATACTTGGGCCTCTTCTTTTCGTTATTTTTATCAATGACATTGTAGATATGATTGACGTCAATTGTCTTCTTTATGCAGATGATTTGAAAATTTATTGTGATATTAATTCTATCTGCGATTCCCTTCAATTGCAAATAAATTTGAATAAAATTAATGACTGGTGTGTAAAAAATAACTTGGCACTGAATGTGCAAAAGTGTAACGTTCTGTCTTTCACAAAAAAAACCGAGCCGTATATTTACAATTATACACTCAATAATATGTGTCTAAATAGAGTAACTGAATTTAAAGACTTAGGAGTTATTTTTGATTCAAAGCTGAGCTTTAATCTTCATATTAATGCTGTTGTACTTTCTAGTTACAAAAACCTTGGTTTCGTTATAAGGCATTCACGAGGGTTTAATGACACTAACATTTTAATTTTACTATTTAATTCTTTTGTTCTGTCTAAGATAGAATATGCTAGTATAATCTAGAATCTTCGGTATCAAACATATAGTAATAATTTAGAAAGTATACAACGCAAACTTTTAAAGTACGTATCCTTTATGATTGATGGCATTTACCCAGTTATTGGAGCGCCACATGAACAACTATTAACTAGGCATAATATGTTGAGTCTAAAAGATAGAAGACAAATGCATTCTCATATTCTTATGTAATATTATTCATAATAAGATTGACTGCCGTTCTATTTTAAGTCAACTTAATTTTAATATTACCTTAATCGCAACTAGGCACACTGCCACTTTCTATTTACCAACACCAAGGACCAATTTACTTAAATTTTCACCTTTATTTTGTTTATACAACAATTATCATTCCGTTCAAGATAATTTGGATATTTTTATCTGTAGCATTAACTCGATCAAAAAGTTATTTGTAAGAAGTAATATAAGTGCTGTTTAAAGTATTTCTTTTTTTGCTGCTGCAAATGCATTGTAATAACATTGTAACAATTGCCAATTTATTTTTCTTTTTTTTTGTAATTAATATTCTTATTTTTATTTTTTTGTTTGTAATTATTATTATTACTTTTTTTTTTTTTTTTAATTATGCTGTATTCCCATCCTATAATTAGTATGCAAATACTGTTGGATGGTATATCTGAAATAAATAAACAAATAAAAATAAATAAATAAAAAATAATCGAATTGTCTTTCATTATCATTTGTAGCATGATGATTTCTGAATAAGTAATACGAATAGTTTTCTTCCCTAAATAAATGCAAATAATACTTTTTATTGTTCTTTAGTGGCGCCACAGCTGAGAGGTTATCAATCAGTTTTTTAAAAATTGCAATATTTTCCAAAAATAACTAGTTAACAATGTATTACATTAATTATTATAAGAATTAATTAAAAACAATATACAAGGTGTCCCGTAATAACGTGCAAAAATTTAACGGTAGATTCCCTGTCGAAAATTAAGATGGATTCTTCATATAAATTTTTTTAAAATAACCCTCTCCTGTCCGTCTACACCCCCCTTAAAGAGGTGTGCCAATAAACGGTTTTGAATTTCTATCTCAAAATAACGTAATCGAAAAAAAAACGAAATTTGGCACACCTCGCTTACTAATCAAGAGGCATCTATCGAAATTATTTCATTTTTGAATACAAAGGGGTAAAATTAACTACCCTTCTTGA
The DNA here is from genome assembly GCA_029963845.1 of Rhamnusium bicolor. Classification (NCBI taxonomy): domain Eukaryota; kingdom Metazoa; phylum Arthropoda; class Insecta; order Coleoptera; family Cerambycidae; genus Rhamnusium; species Rhamnusium bicolor. The sequence goes on along the minus strand of JANEYF010000668.1, from coordinate 118,644 downwards.
AATTTTGTAAATATATATTGCTGACAGCTATTTTCTTAATTAAAAAAAAAAACTAAACATTATGATTCATTTAGAAACTTTTTTATCTCTTGAAAAAATTTCGTAAAATCGACCGTTCTTGAGAAAAAAGTTAAATTACATCTAAGTGATCGATCAAAAGCGATGAGCATGATTATATTAGTGTGAAACACTAAGTAGGCTGGTGTCAAATTATAATTTGACAACATTGCGTACCGATATGATCACTCGGTGCTTATAAATTGCATGAAACATTACAAATTAAAGACGAAAGTATTGAAAAGCAAATTTATTAGTAAACTACGTAACACAAAATACACAAATGATGAATTTAAACAGTAAAAAATTTAAACATGAAGACAACGATTTGTTCAAAAAGACGTCCTTCCACCTGAATACACGTTTGCAATCTTTCCTAAAATTGCCATACAACCTATTTAAAACATGTGGAGAGTTTCGAACTTCATTGGCAGCATTAAAAATTCTCTCTCTTAAAACTTCAACGTTAGGGACAGGTGTCGAGTAAACAACATTTTTCAAGTGGCCCCAAAAGTAAAAGTCTAATGGATTCATATCTGGGAACCGAGGGGGCCATTCAATTGTGGCTTATCGCCCCTTCCAATCCATCATTTCGTGTAGCCATTCTCGAACCTCTAAAGAGTAATGAGGTGGCGCACCATCCTGCATAAACCACAGCGTTTAGCGTAATGCAAGAGGTAAATCGTTTATAAGTTGATACAGGTCATTTGGTAAAAAGTTTAAACAAGCTGGACCATTTAATCTGTTTGGTAACTCAAAAGGTCCTATTAATTTATTGCCTATAATTCCGGCCCAAATATTTATTGAAAAGTTGTATTGATATCTTCCTTTTACCACAGCGTGAGGATTACCGTCGCTCCATAAATGCTGGTTACAAACATTTAAAACTCCATGTCGAGTAAAGCAGCATTCATCTATGAATAGCACTTTTCTTGTCAAATCTAACGGCTTCCTAGGTATAATTCTACAAAAATCAAGTCTTACTGGAAAGTCACGAGGGAACAGCTCTTGTACTTTCTGTAAATGACAGGGATAAAGTCCTTGCCTTTTTAAAATCCTCCATACTGATGTTCTTGTTATGTGGAATTGAAGAACAGCCTGTCTAATACTACATTTAGGATGTTCACCAAAATAATGTAATAGATAGATAGATAGATATTTTTATTTTCCATTAAACCAGTACAAAGCAACAGTACAAATATGGCATGGAATTCGTCAAAAAGGGAGAATCCATTTAAGGATCCTCATTTTTTTTCATTTTAATACATTTATTAAATATACATATATATATATATATATATATATATATATATATATATATATATATATATATATATATATATATATATATATATATATATATATATATCAGGGTGTCCCAACCAAAAGTCAGGGTGCCTGAATAACTTTGGAGATAAAATTTTTTAAAAAAATTGGTGAAACACGTCGACGTTGTTTCCAAGGGGGACATATTTTAATGTAATACCTGTATACCTATCATCATCCCTGTACCCTACACGGCCACTCCCTCAAAAAATTCAAACGGCAAAGGGGGTCGAGTGATACTACATTTTTTAGTGCTCTCAAATCAACACGTGTTTTTTTCGACAAAAAACACTTTCCTTGTCCGTTTAGTTTTAGAATAATAAAAGACTCATAAGTATTTATTAGTTCCCATTTGTTTTGTTCCCAACCAATTTTAAATCGAGATACATTTTACCAGAGTGAGGTCTCAAAATGGTTTATACCCTTCAGGAAAGAATAGAAATTGTCAGCATTTATTTTAAAAACGATAATTTTGCTAGAGCATATTCAATAGAAATCACCCAGATAGAAGAATTGGTTCTCAGTATGTTTTACAATTATTGACAAAATTTATGGAAACAAGTTCTGTAGGAAACAAAAAGCATGAACCTCAGCGACTGATTAGGTATGAAGCAGTCGAAGTGGCAGTTCTGAGTCATTTACAGGTGGATAATACTCAATCGATCAGGAAAGTAGCTGAGGCTTCCGGTGTATCACGAAGCAGTATTCATCGAATTGTAAAGGCCCACAAATTTCATCTATATAAATTTAAATTGGTACACGAATTAAACGAAGATGATCCCGATCGTCGGCTTGAATTCGGTGAGATTTTTAGTGAACAATTAAACGGTAATGACAATCTACTGTACAATATGTGTTTTTCTGATGATTCGACATTTCAGTTAAATGGGGAGGTAAACAGACACAATTGTAGGTATTGGAGTGAAACCAATCCACATTTGTTCATTGTCGGGCCGTTTTTTATTCCTGGCAATTTAAATGGCGAAAGGTACCTCGATCTGTTAGAAAATAACATCGACCCAATGATTACCCAAATCATCGAAGAAGGCGATAATTTTTTAGAGGGCGAACTGTTGTTTCAACAGGATGGGGCACTCCCACATTTTGCTATAGCAGCCCGTCAATTTTTGGATAATCGTTTTCCTGAGCGATGGATTGGAAGAAAGGACCTCTTCTTCCAATCCATCGTGGAGTGGCCCGCTAGGTCACACGATTTAACTCCCGTGGATTTCTTTCTGTGGGGACATTTGAAATCGAAGGTATTTGCAACAAAACCCGCATCTCTGGAAGAGGGACGTGAAAGAATTGTTCGAGAATGCCGTTTATTGACTCCAGATGTGTTCAGAAATGTTCGTACAGAATTTCAAGACAGATTATACTACTGTATGGAAGTCGGTGTGGGCCATTTTGAACAATACATACGATAATTTAAACTGCTTCTTTTATTTTTATTTCCCGAACGTAAAATAATGAAACAATTATTTCTCAGGAACGAATCGATAAAAGTTTAAAAAAATACATAGTTATGTTGAGAATTTCAAAAGATATATCACTCGACCCCCTTTGCCATTTGAATTTTTTGAGGGGGTGGCCGTGTAGGGTAGAGGGATGATGATAGGTATACAAGTATTACATTAAAATATGTCCCCTTGGAAATAAGGTCGACGTGTTTCACCAATTTTTCAAAAAAATTTTGATCTCCAAACTTATTCAGGGTGCCTACTTTTAGTTGGGACACCCTGTATATGATATGCCTTATACTATGATATTTTATTTATTTGATTTATTTGATTTTTAAACTCGACCACAAAGCCGCATAACATACATACATTGGCATTTAAAAAATACAGGAGAACCATGTTTATTTAAAGTGTTTATAAAAGTTTTGTTTGTCCTGACATGTGTTCACAGCTTCCTGAACTAATTTTCATAATCAGCTGTTAAACTACCTTTTCATAGATAATGGAAAGAAATATTTTAAATAATAATTTTTTTCAATTAAAAAGTAAAAATTATTTTAAACAATTAGGATAAATTATCTGACTAATTTTTGCAAATAGCGTAACATAAAACACCCCATGGGAGCATTTATAAGGGAAGAAAAAAGAAAGTTTTGTAGTCAAAAAAATAGATGAATCAAAAACCAATTCATAAGAAATGTGGAAAACACTAAAAGACTTAATATATGGAAATAACAAAACAAGAAAAATTGCTATTACCATGGAAAATAGAACATATACAGATGAACAACAATTGCAAAAATATTTAGTGACTATTTCATAACAAGTGTAATGACAATTACCAGTTCATTGAATAAAACTTGTTATGTGGGCATGAAGCCATCATCGCAAATATGGACAAATCAAACTAGTCTCTACAGCAATTTAAAAAACTTGAACTATATCAGTTGAGAAGAATAACAAAAGACATGAATAACGAGAAAAGTATTGTAGACGGAATTAATACTAACATTCTAAAATTGTCATTTGAAATCATTGGAGATAGGTTTTTACAAGTAATAAATAATGGTCTGGAAAAAGGAATATTTCCCAACTCTTGGAAATTGTCTACGGATAATACCAGTTGGAAAAAAGCTAATACTGTAATCCGTGAAGAATTTCGTTCGATAAATATGGTACCCGTATATGAAAAGCTACTGGAAATAATAGTTAATAACCAACTTGCGGACTGTATTGAAAAAAACAATGTATTAACGAAATATCAAGCAGGGTTCCGTAAAATGAACTCCTGTGAGAGTGTCTTTAATCAATACTAACAATATGGAAAAGATCGTTAAATGATAAGCAAATAACTGGTGTTATCTTTCTAGACTTCCATAGAGCATTTGAAACAATTGATAAAAGCTTACTAATGTTAAAATTGCAAGCCATGGGTTTTGATAATTAAGTATTAGCTTGGTTCAGCGGCTACTTGACTAATAGACTCCAGGTTACAAAATATGAAAACACGATATCATCAACAAAAAATATTCTCAGCGGAGTTCCTCAGGGGACAATTTTGGGACCAACTCTTTTTATTTTGTGTATAAATGTTCTTGTGAAATATGTAAAAATGCAGTATTCGCTGATGATAGTTTAGTATACTTCAGTGGAGAGGATTTGAATGAGATATTATCAGTTCTAAATAATGAAGTAGACAGATTATATAAATGGTTAACGAACAATAATCTAAAAGTAAATATTAAAAAAACTAAATTTATGATGATTAAAGGCAAATATAACGTAAGTAATACAGAGCAAAATATAGAACAGGTGAACTGTTCCCCCATGAGAGGTCAACAAACACTTTAAATGAGGTCGAGAGGGCCAAGCGCCGTGTCCAAGAAATCGAAGGCAAGGTACAGTCGGCCAGACAACATGCATCTCGGATCCAGAGTGTGGTGGAATACATGGCAAGCGGTATAGTTTTTACTACCAGAATCCGGCGTATTGCAGCCGAACTAAGACGTCAACACCACACTCTTAATATGACAGTGATGCTTACCATCAATCGGATAGGATCCGAACGCTCATGGCTATAAAAACGTTGAAAAGGTGGATGAGGATTATGGAGCAAAACACGTTATTCTGTACAAATTATTTCCGCCTGTTTCAAGGGCCGCAGCGTGTTGTCGATAATCCGCCGACTGTAAAGATGTCGAAACCTTCTGGAAGGAAATCTACGTAACGATACAGCCATTCAATAGCCAGACTCCAGCAATTGCACACTTCGAGATTCTGTGCCACAGACACATGGAAGAGTCAGGAGAAGTGTGCCCGGCAATCAGTACGGAGGAAGTCCAACAAGGGCTTGTAGGTATCAAGAACTTCACCACCCTGGGCCCAAACGGCATTAACAAGTAGTGGTGAGAATACATTTATGGCCGATGTTGAGTTAAATTTTATTTTCGAATCTTTCTCCATTTAAAATTCCTTTGAGCAGTTTTAAAGTTACGAAGTTTTAAAATTTAAGTAAAGTATAATCCAAATATAAGCGAACGTTGGAGATATTTTTTAGTCCAAATTTAGTTTTGGAGATGATAAAACTCAGTTTGAATATTCTTAAATTACTTAAAAGGATATTCAAAACGTTAAAAGGTGATAAAAATAATCAAATTGTACCTGATATATCAAAATATAGCAACCCCATCAACCTATTTTTTTAAGTAAAGATTGATTGTTATTTGATAACATTCTCTTCAAATAATAATCAAACTGTTTTGAAAAAAGCACTCAAAGTACTCAATTATCAATTATACATATGTATGCCGTCCACATTTATCGAGTTTTCCATCCTTTGGACAAGCATCTCGTTGTACAATAAATTCCATAACTTTGCTGTCCGAGGACAAATATGCTTGACCGACTAACAGTGAAGCACATAGGTTTGTTCCAACAACAGTCTCGGACTAGCTTGAAACCGTTAGAAATATTCGCCCAGTAAAATCAAATCCCATTTACTTGATAAATTCTGGAATATATTTTTAAAGCAGTTTTCCTCGATAACGGTTGGTTCTACGACCTTGGGAGAAGAGGACCTTTTTTGTGTAAAAGTGGTAAGGAAATCATATTCCGATGATAAAAAATAAAAACAGATAAGGCAAAAAAATAGGATGTTAAAGTAGCAGTTCTGCACGCCCCTGTTCTGGTTAATACCATTAAAACCGATCCTTGAACACCTTCAAAAAAAGGCTCTTACCAACTTGGTACACAATAGAGTACAAATCGAAAGCCAAACATATATAAGGTGTTCCGCTTCTAGTGTTACAAACTGAAACAGGTGATAGAATACGTAATTTTAACACAGAATAAGAATAATTAATATTTTTAGCTCCAAAAGAGTACATGAATTCTTTGAAGAGTACGGTTGGTAACCCTAGCTCTGGTTTTCGTAGGAAGAATTTTCGGACACATGTTTTTATAGGAAGTTTTCCTCATATTTTCCCATGTACAATCGCCCCCTGAAATATGTCCACGAAATTTCCGGACACCCTGTATAGGCACAATATAGCAGAAGCAAATTAAATGAACACATCAAAATAAACCATTATTAAAATCCACCGAATAACCCTGATAAACAAATGAATAACAATTAGTGTGTAAAGTAAAAGTATAAATTATTCCATATGGATAACAGTCCAAAAGTTTGTCAAATTCATTTAAAAAGTTAGTTCATTAATTAATTGAGTTAATCCAGCCGGTTTGAGCGATAACAAATTACTTCCAATCAAGAAAGAGATTCAATTTATATCCGAGCATCGTGTTCTACAGATTTCAACAAAACTATTTTATCTTTAGTGGATTGCCCTCAATTTTATTCCCTATTATAAAACTAGGCAGGGAAGAGTCTAGAAAGGTTGAATGTGGTATCGCTTTTTTATTTGTTTTGTAGTTTTACTACGTTTACTACGATTCATTCATATCCCTCATTCATAAGCCCGCTTATTGTTTTTTGTCAGTTCTAACTTTTACTCATTATCGAGTTAAACGGTTTACAAAAATCTGTTTGAAATTATAGCTCTATTAAATGGTTGTATTATTTAGGGATAAAACGGTTTAAGCGAAGCGAGCTCGTGGTTTGAGGCTTTATTTTCTTTCTAGTCGAGAGACTAATCATATTAATTATACGTACTATGTCTGTTGAAGAAGTAATTTATGTTATTGATTTTATCAATAAATCGACTCATTCAAAAGAGTTTGTACAGGTATGACTCTCAATTAAGGTGGTAAAAAAGTGAAAGAAGTGAAAAATGAACCAATTGTAAAACAAACATTTTGAATGTGTATTTAATTAAATACATTTGGTTTTGTCAACATCAGGCTGAGACAACGCTATTGACGGAACCAAAGAAGCAACGACTAGTACCTACCATATACCAAAAAAAAAACTAACGATGCAGCTACGGACACGTGTTTCGGAGTTACTGCTTCTCGTCAGCGCCGTGTAGCTAAGGAATTTGATATATACTGCATTCATTCCCAAGATACGGTAGATATGAACAAAGTTTTCCGTAGCTTCGAGTGTTTTATGGTCGATTGTCCAATAGCAATGCAGACATCATAGGATCACGTGTGCATCACGCTCTGGTTATTGTTTACGCACGCTAAATCTTGGAAATGAACAGAGTTTAGGATAGGACTGATCAGAAATAAAATCTAACAATGCTGAAAAATACATTACACGGTACTTGTGTGCTTTCATGTTCCCATATGGCACACTTGGAGTCTTGATGAGCCCTGCTCGTTCCCACCTGGCAAATATAAACAAAATAAAGAGGGCTAGTGGAGTATAAACATAAAATGAAGCAAAAACAACAGGGCTGTAATAGACACGTTTTTCGGAGTTATTGGTCCTCGTCAGCACAGTGTAATTAAGGAATTAGATCTAAGACGGGAAACACTTGTGAAAACACCATGAGTTAACTTCTGATTGTCAAAAAAATTTGTAAAACTAGTCCTGAGATATTCTTGTGATGTTTGTTCTCACTGTTAACAATTTTTGTTTACTTATCTTAATATTTGTTTGGTCTAAAAGAATTTGATTGTGAGGATGCGTTTCACAAATGAGGAATACGTAGATGTGCATATTTTGTGCAGAAAAATGCTACACATTTGGGGATAACAGCATGTCCGAAAAATCCCAGCTTCTTGGCTGGGACTCGAGCACGGAATCCCGGATTTAGAGCCAAGTGTCCTGATAAGCAACTCATTCCGAAAAAAAAGAAAAAAGAAAACGGATCCAAATAATTACCACATTGCTTCTTATATTTCAAAAATACTATTGCAATAGGTATCTCGAGCGCCCTGAGCGCTCGTGAATAGAGTTTCTATTATATTAGGAACGACACAATTTACATGTCTTTAGAGTTTTTAGTAGAATGTAGCACTAAAACGAATTCCACACGTTACCATCCTAAGATCCGCCAACTTAATTGTGCTTATTGATGTTGAATTTCTGCTCCAACCCCTCATTTTACGTCATACCATAAAAAACATCTCCTAATTCTGGTGTTCCACAAGGATCCCTCTTATGACCCATTCTTTTTTTTTTCGTATTATCGATTTAATTTCTGTAATGCTTAATAATGTGCACGATGCACAATTTCACTTACGACGGTATTATTCGTGCAAATTGCAGAGACCAGACCCCGTAACTGAATCATAATTTTTAAACTATAACCGTACTGCACAATTATTTCTTAAGCCAATGAATCAAAAAGAAGTCAAAAACTAAATGTTTCAAAATACATTTTAAATGCTGCACATAATTAGTTGGTGTCCTAAAATGTGTCTTAAAAACGTGTGTGTTCCTGCAATATTTGCCTGCCAATATTAAGTTAAATTGATAATAATAATAGATAAGCTTAACTAAAGGATTAATACTAATAGTATCTTACGATGACTACTCTTTTACAATTCACATTTTAATATGGCATGCATAAAACATCTTTTATTTATAGAATCACTTTTAAATTATCGATCATGTAGTATATTACAAACGATTCGAAGGAATATCATATTTAGAATGGAATAGCCATTCTGAAGTTCTTTGATAAGTTGATTGAGTTTTTGATATTTTCTATTGTTTGTTTCACTTTATCATTATTCATTTGGGTGTTAGCCCCTTTTGCGTTGTTTCGAATGCATAACAATCACACTGTTTTTTACATCACATAGTAGTAAACACCTTGACCTCAATAAGTACAAATCTCTTAATTTTGTTTTGTTCATATCGAAGTTTATATTTATTGTTTGCACAAAACTTCATGTCGCCGAAAAAGAAATTGAAACTTACACACATTTCCCAACCCTCAAATGTTCCAGTCGAAATTTCCACGTCGCACAGTGCAGCGACCTGTGGAGAAAAAATGTAAAAACCGACCCTTTATTTTGGGTTTAATTACATACCATATAAGTAGGTAAGTAACCAAACAAGCTATTCCAAGAAACGTTTTTTGGAATTTCCCGGTATAGGAGGGGGGGGTATTGGACAGAATCGAAGGTAATTTCAACATAGTGTATTCACAGCATAAGAAAACAATATGATGTGGTGTATTACCTACGTGGTCAGTTGAAATTTTGCTTCACTTGTGAATAGTTGTGTGCTGAACAGTATTTAATATGTTTTTTATAGGTTTTGTCCCTATTATACTCATGGACAAATCCTCTAAAACGGTGGTTTGGAAAAATCCCCGTTCGTCATCGTCGCTATATTGTCGACCACTTAAATTTATGTTTTCTAAGGAAAACGAGGAAATAATTAAACAAGAATACAATAAATAAATTGTTTTAAAGATATTAAAAACATTAGTATGAGAATTGGCGAAAGAGAATTTAACGTAGATTTTGAATTTCACTTTACAATGATTGACGGAAGTGTATGCAATATTGTGACCGAAACAAAGTCTACTGCTACTTGTTATCTATGCGGAGCAAAACCGACTCAGATGAATAAAACAGACTTGACTCAGTTTGTAGCGGATTCTGAAAAATATAAATATGGATTGTCAACTCTGCATTGTTGAATTCGTTTCTTGAAATGTTGTTTAAAAATAGCATATTGCCTTCCTTTTAAAAAAGTAGCGAGCTTCAAGGGAATTTAAGGATTTGAAAGAACAAATCAAAAAACGAATTCAAAGTGAGTTTAAAAAACAGTTAGGGCTCAATATAGACAAATCAAAACAAGGTTATGGTAGTTCCAATGACGGAAATACAGCTAGAAAATTTTTCGAGCAATATAAAATAAGTGCCAAAATTACCGGCCTTAACGAGACACTACTTTATAAATTTTACCTAATTTTGAAATTTTGAACTGTAAGGAAAAAATTAACGTAAATAAATTTAACAATCTTGCCACGAACACTAGGGAATTGTATCTGCAAGAGTACTCGTGGTATAATATGCCTATCACTATCCATAAAATACTGGTTCACGGTTATGAAATCATCTCTCAATTCAATATACCAATTGGTGAAATGTCAGAAGAGTGCCTAGAGGCTCGACATAAAGAAATTAGAAAAGAAAGATTGGCACATACTTGAAAAAGTCGCGAACGGAATCAAACATTGATTTGATGAATCGTTTGATCATAACATCAGATTCTTTACTAGCTTTCCACAGAAAAATAATCTCCAAAAAATGAAAAAATATGGCTGACGACAGTAGCATTAAAAAGTATTTCGTGTTAACTGACGAAATAGAGCCTTTGACAGCATATAATATCACAACTTCTCTTGAAGTTAGCGATGACAGTGAAAGTGATTCAGGGACAGAATAAACATGGGACATTTTTTTTGTTTATATTATGTAAATATTTCTGGATCCTAAGTATACTTTTACATCTCTTTCTCTGTCAACATTTCCAATATAAAGTATAATTTATAATATTTTATGGTATTATATACATGCACGTTTACAAGCACTATTTTTTTACTAACCTTACATTGTAAAATAAATATTTGTGGATGTAAATGTAGACTAATGTCGGACAATTTTATGGTAAATAAATCATATGATACTACTGATTTTTTTGGAGTTCTGATTTTTGTCCATTTGCCCCATTAGATCGCTGCACTGTGCGTCGGCGTCGTATAATTAGTTTGTAAGTAGGTAGTAAATGTCTTCTTTGGATGTGCTTCCTGTACATCATTTTCTGAATATCGATTTCGTACGCATTAGTTTCTTCATTTATACGTTCTATATTGTGATTTTTATTCTGTTAGTGTCTTTTGTTACCAGGTGTTTTGCTGTCTGTTGGTTATGTAATACTGTAGTTGTACAGTGATCTGGTATCACTATATTTTATTGATGTTGGATCGTGAATGTTTCATTGATATTCTCAAGTTAAACAAGAGTTTTTTAGTTTTAAGAGAAGCAGCCGTTGTCTCTGCTTCTCCACGAGAATGTTTTTTTTTGTAAATCAAGCGTAAGGCTCCTGGGTAGTTGCCCACTTTCTTATATGGATAATCTGGCCCTGACCGTCTTGCTGTTTAGAGCTACTCCTCCATGGATAAATCTGATAACTAGAACGCATTGTAAATATCCAAATAATTATTGAGTAATCAAATGGTCAATATTAATGGTATCATTCATGCATGATTGATAAATATCCAAGAAAAAATCAAATCCTTTAATCCGTTAATTAGAAACAACGAAATAACTTCATTTCAACAAAGATATATCGCATCATATAATATAGAGCATATACAGATATATGTCTGAATCAACAGGTTTCATTATTTGCCTTCAAACTGCAGCATATAATGGAATATAAAGACAATAGCAAAGGAGAGAATCAAATTAGTTGTTTCAAATATATCGAGTTGAAAACTAAATCGCATCTTTACGGTGGCTGAAACTTACCAGATAAAAATATAATAATAATTTAACGTCAATATTGTTCTACATTAAAATGCTATGTATTCAGTTATACAGGGTACCCCACTTTTAAGTACCAGGACCAAGTACCATTTCCAGAAAAAAAATGTCAAGAAATCGAAAACCGTTGACTGACGAAATACTTTCTGTTGATTAACCATTCCAACAAAAATTACCAGTGGCGTAATATAAAAGAGATTGAAAGGTTTAAATGATAGATGCACTCGAAAACTAAGAGACCCAGTGTATCCAAATAATAATAATATAATAACACCACATGAAATTACATCCCTAAAGGTCTGGAATGACCTTGTGTGGGAGAGGGCTACACATTTAGAAACAATGGACACACACCCAATATCCGAGTATACTACGATTAATCTCTCTCACAGAAAAATCCCAGTTCCTCGACCGGGAATCGAACCCGGGACCTCGAAGTTTCGAGGCACGTACGTTACTTCTAGACCACGAAGCCATAATTATTAAAATAAGCTACTGAATATTGCTTATGGACTGTTTAATAAGTGTATTAAGTTTTATATCGATATCTCAATCTGTTTGAAAGATACCTAATTAAAGAATAAACTAAAAAAAATAATAATAAAAAATTTCAATGCCCTGTATCTCTAAAACCGAACGAAATACAATATACGTATGAAATTTAATGAGATCCTTTCCCGATCGTTGAAGGTTTGGGACTTAAAAGTAGGATACTCTGTATAATACAATTTGTTCTGGGAGCTAGAATGATGTAGTTTTAATAGATTCTACAATAATTTGTATTTTCAAGCGTTGATTAATTCCTTTTACCAAAGATTAATCTTTGCTTTTACCTAACATTTGTATATTAGCATGATGAGAAAAGAACATAAATATACAAATAAAAATCTAGGTAATTCCTTGTTATCGTATTAAGTAATAATATGAAAGGCTTTTAGCTCAATACCTAAACAATATTTGGCTTCTATTTATGTTGCCCCATAAAAAAATTCATAAACGAATTTCTTCGCACTCTCTTAAATGGTAATTCATTGACATATAGTCGTAAGAGGAAGATGAGTAGGCCGAATACACTACCTTGTAGGATACCAAGGTCAGTTTGCCAACTATCTGAGGACGCATTTAAGCATTTAAAAACAAGTTTTCAATTTTAGAATATTACAAATTTTCTCTAATAATTAATTGATTTTGTTTTATCGAGGCAAATTTATTTATGGACTGAATAAATTTGGTTTTAACATTTTCTGTCCAAAGATTTTTTTGCGGGTTTATGTAAATTTTGCTTTTTCAGTAGCCCCATAGTCCGACGGAGTTAAATCCGGCGATATAGCTGGCCATTCTGCACTCCCTCTTTCTTATATCCACCTGTTAGAGAAACTCTCATTTAATTCATTTCAAACACGCGCCACGTAGTATGGGGGTATCGTCTTGTTGGAAAATAATTCCATTATGAGAGATATCAGACTCTTCTTCATTTAGAAATAGTATTGCCGATATAAATTTCACCAGTCAGAGTGTTTTGACAGATGTACGGGCCCATGACTCTATTACTTACAATACTACACTATAATTTTCTGCGGAGAGTATTGTGTAACAATGTCTAGATTTTTCTTCTGTTTGTAATAATTCCCCGCAAAACTGATTGCGACGATCAAAATCATCCAACTTGAAATGGGTGATATTTTTTCTTATGAATTATTTTTGCCACAGTACATTTTGTCACATCAAAATTTCATGGTAATTCTCTAACCATAGAGTAAGGATTGTCTTGACCTTAACAACGGCACATTGACCTGAATATCTTCACTTACCGATAGTTGTCCGAATTTAGGTACATGTCTAACGTGGCCATATTCTCTAAATTTAGTTTCATTTCGGCTAACCATAGTTTCTGAAATTGGTGGGATGATCAGAATGTTTCGCTGAATAAATTTACAATACCTCCAGTTGAGTGCGCATACTGTATGTGAAACCAATCAATGTCATTCCTTATTAAGAACAGCGCGGTAATGGATTCATAACAGCACTAGTGCTGTAATAAAACTTAAATTAATTTGTTTAATAGCCTATAACAACACCGATGAAGGTAAATTAAATTAATAAACAGGAAACACTTTAACAATATGGAAAATAAATTAATGCTCTATATGGCCGCTTGCATTTTCAATGCATTATACATTTTTCTGTATGGCCTTTAGTTTTAATAAAGTGGCTCTATCGTTTTTTACTTGACGGATGGCATTCTTAATTCTAATTCTTAGTCCATCCAAAGAATAGCATGGAGTGGAATATACAATAATTTTGATGTGGCCTCAGAAGAAGTAGTCGCATGGTGTTGAATCAGGTCTATTAGGGAGCTACCGAATAGTACCCGATTTTCCAATCAATTGTGAATATTTTCCACCTAAAGACAATTTTAATGGAACAAGATTGGGTGGTGAGGCTCCATCTTGGTACAATATCAAATTTCGTAATATGGCCCAAGGTAAATTATCAAAACGGTCTTAAATTTCTCTTTCTCAAATATCATTGGCCTGTCAGCGAACCATAAAAAAAATATTGGATCCAAAACTCGATGACCAATTAATCCGCATCAAACACTAACGGACTGTTGACCTTGAAACTGATTTCCTACATTTGATAGGGATTTGCTTCAGATCAATGGTGTTTATTTTGTTGTGGCAACCTCTGTTAGTAGAAACGATGACTCATCTGTCCACAATATTTTTCAAGAAATGTGGCATCCCTTTGAATAATTTGTAACATATTTCTGCAAAATTATAGCCTTTGTTCAATATGCGCTGGTGTCAGCTTTTGCACCCCTTCTTAGCTTATAAGGATAAAATTTATGTACTGATCCAAGAGAACTTGTCAACTCTCGAATCATAATGATTTCTGGTAAAACGTTCTGAAATATGCCAAAATATCAGTTTCCGTTTCCTCTGTTATAACTGTATTTCATCTAACAGACCTCTTTCGTTTTATGTGAGTTTTTATGCTACCAATTTTAAAAAAATTCTGCTTCAATCTACAAAACATTTGCTTAGATGGAACTCTCCAATCGGGAAATTGCAGTTTATATCTTCTATGCATTTTTGTAACACTACCAGTTTGTCGATAAATAAAGGGTGTTTCAATAAGGGCGCAATATTTCAAGGTTCAATAAAACATGGTTTTCTGTAGCAAAGTATTGAAATATTTATTGAGTTATAATGTAGACATTTGGGAGTATGAAACATGTATGAAACAGACCATCTGGTAAATGGCCGCAACGGCTTTGCTGGCACATTCGTACTCTTTTGGCGAAATTTTGAATAACGGTGTTGCATACATATGGCGGTATCTCGTTGATATAGCGTCTAATTTCGACCTTCAATGCTTCAGTGGTCGCGGGCTTGTTGGCATAAACCTATGATTTCAGATAACACCACAGCCAAAAGTCCAAAGGTGTTAAATCGCAAGAGCGTGGCGGCCAATTCTGGTCACCAAACCGAGAGACGACACGACCAGGAAAAGACTCGTGCAAGACCGTCAATGTTTTACGGAAGGTATGGCAAGTGGCACCATCCTGCTGAAACCACATGTCGTCTAGAACAATATCTTTCAATTGAGGCACAAAGAACTGGGTTATCATAGCACGATAACGTTACTGCATTACTTGCTTCGTCAGCGAAGAAAAACGGTCCAATGATTCCTCCAGACCACAATGCACACCAAACAGTGATACGTTTTGGATGCATTGCTTTCTCATGAATCATCGTGGATTTTCTGAACCCCAAATGTGACAGTTTTGCCTATTAACGAAGCCATCGAGGTCAAGATGGGCCTCATCATTGAAAATGATTCTGTCCGCAAAATCAACATTCACTTTTTGTTGTTCAGGGATCCAATTGGTGAACTCTTTTCGCTGTACAGGGTCTGTTGGCGGAAGTCAATTGGACTTTGTAGGCATGAAGATGCAAATCTTTAGTGAGAATACGCTGAAAAGTGGCTGTTGTAAAGTCCTATTCTTGTGCACGATGACGAATCGACGACCCTGGACTATCGGCCACGCTCTCGCGAACTGCCGTGATGTTTTGTTCTGAACGACCTCTACGAGCTCGTGTCATGTGTTTCACATCACTAACTGAACCAGTACTTTCGAATTTTTCGATTATTCTTTTCACAGTAGATGAATGAGGAACATTATTTCGACCGAAAATTTTACGCACTTTACGAATTGTGGCAATCAAACTTTCACCATTTTGATAATAATATTTAACAATCAGGACTCGTTGTTCTATCATGTAATAATGCTCCATGTTTACTAACTCCCATCTATCTTCTATCGACCTGGCATGTCATAATCTTGTGATATCATGACAGCCAAACTGGCGCGCAATTCAAATCTTGCCCTCTTACTGAAACACCTTTTATCACACATAAAACACTTTTCTTTTATGTAATATCTCATTCTATATTTAATAGAAGAAAAATACCAGCTCGCAAGATTCAAAATAATGACATTTGTAGAACAAAACGATAAGCTTAGATATCTTGATGCTGTTGCAAAATTGCTTTTTTGAACGAATTTTTATTAATTTGAGCTAAACTAATAAAAATAAAGGGCCCGTCTGGCATATTTTCGTAATCAGAAAAAATGTATTTTTTATAATGTATAAAAATGGTGTCTCATTAAAAAAAAAATAAGGAATGTCAATAACTTTGACATTTGGGAGTTGTTAATATTTTTGATCCAACAACATAAAACTACGAAAAACCCTACAATTTGCTTTTTTAGTGAATCTTCTAGCTCAAAAAACAAATACTTTACAGTCATTTAAAAGTGGGACAAAATAAAATATAGGCACTGTACGTGAAAAAGCAAAGGAATGTATTTAAATCGAGCGACGTTTAGTTAGTATTTTTGTAACGACTTTAGCGAATTTGTGCATTATTTTACGGTCGCACTGTATGTATATAAAATAATACACATTTACTTTTTCACAAAGCATTGTACACACGTATAGCGAAACCAATCTAGAATCGTTTAATTTTCTCGAACCCGTTGCTGCACAGAACACTGCCATCCGCCACATGCAATCTTCCCTTTAGGACACCAGCATGCCATTCCACGAAAGCGTTCGCTATCTCATTCTTCCTTGAATGTTAAGGAGGTGAGCGAGAGTGAGGGAGCCAGTAAGTAATGCCGGCGTCCTGAATCGGATATGGGGTGTCCAAATGAGCATTACGTGCTACCGGGCATTGACAGCATGTAAAAGGAAACCGTGTATCCTGTAGTTTGGGGGATGCATTTCAAATAAGGCACGTCATGCCCAGTGACAGCGCTAGTTGGACCTGACGCAATCCAGGGCCTTCGTGCTGCGCTTGCCATTTCACTGCCCATCATGCAGTTGGATGTTCTATACCAAGAATTACTAGACAGCAAGACAGAAAAAAATAAATGTAAATTTTAGTCTTGTGATATTCTCTCAAATGACTTCATTACAATTTACTATGAACTAATACGGGAGTGTTGCGACCTTCTTTTTAAATTCGGATCCTCGAGTTTTTGTGGGATTATAGGTCGAATGGGAAAATCAACAACACTTATTGAATTTAATGCCGACCGCGATGTTTCGAAGAATCAATTTTTTCATTTTCAAGACTCACTTCAATTTATTTTTAACTTCTCTTCCATAGGATCGTCCTATGTTTTCGTAGTTAGAAAGTTAATCGGTCTCCCGATTTTACCCCTCTTGATAACTTTTTATGGGGATATTTAAAATCAAAAGTGTATGTTAAACGATCAGACAATATTGCAGATTTAAGAAATAGGATAACCGAAGAAATTCACAAAATAAGCCTCGAGGTCATACAAAATGTCATCCGAGAATTTAAAGATCGCCTTGGTTATTGTCAGGAGGCGACTGGCAGTCATTTTGAACATTTAATTTAATTGGACATATTTTTGAAACTGGTTTTCGTCTTTAATTGTCCACACCCCAACAATTTACCACATAAAACATTCAAAATCTCATTAAATAATTTCAAGAAATTTCTACTTTAAATAACTTTCTGGTGGGTACAATTTTGTATCAAAAACGTTAATAAATATAGTTTAAAAAAACTAAAAAACACGCTTTTAAAGCACATCAAACTAAAAAGTGAAAAATAATTATTAATATAAACTGAAAACAATAATGAACGAAAAATACTAGTATTATTGTGAAAAAAGCGTGGGTTGCTCGATATACGAAAAATATTGCACAAAGCGCCCCACGCTTTTTTCACAATAATACTAGTATTTTTCGTTCATTATTGTTTTCAGTTTATATTAATAATTATTTTTCACTTTTTAGTTTGATGTGCTTTAAAAGCGTGTTTTTTAGTTTTTTTAAACTATATTTATTTTTCACTTTTTTAGTTTGATGTGTTATGAAAGCGTGTTTTGCAGTTTTTTTTTAAACTATATTTATATTGCTTATTGATGCTGATATTATAACATATTACGATCCAACAGATATTTCTGAAAAAAAAAAATATTTTTTTATTTCAGCCATGGGAGTCTGTCGTTTCGCGTCGACTGCCTTAGCCCGCTCGAGCACCGACCTAACTGACAATCACCGAATGTACTTACATATTAAGCCTTTGCTCTCACGCAGAGGATACGTGAGGAAAGGACTGGCGATCCTGATCAGGATAATGATATAAACTTATCAAATTATTGTATTGTTACCGGTTCTTCGTAAGTGTACAAAGTTTCAATTAAATCTGTCCGTTTAAAATGGGTCAAAATCGAGTCCAAAGAGTCGGTTACAAACAAACAAACAAGCAAACAAGCAAGCAAACATACAGGTGAAGCTAATAAAAGCGTGTTAAAAACAACAATAGATCAGTTTTAATTTGTCTTCAAAACCAATAATTTAGTAAAAAATGCCTCAACTGAGTTTACAAGACATTCACAAAATTTTGTATTTTCAAAACTATATGTTTCAGTAATTAATGCCCCAAATTTAAGAAACTTTATACTGCTAAATAGAGAATGAAAATTTCTTACGAAGTAGGTGCTGCACGACCCCCATACTAATTTAAAATTTTCTGGGGGGGGGGGAGTCATAAATCAGAGGAGGTGAACGCGGGTGGTATTATTTTTATGCTAGAAAATGGCAATTTCAAATTAAAAATCGACCTGTTTCAGGATTTTTCCTAGAAGTTTGTAATTACGTTTAAAATGAATTTATTCCATACATATGGACAGCACTGTACATCGGCAGTAAGAGAGTTATTATTAATAAAAATATGTAAGCATGTTTTGAGTAACTGGATACCTATTTAAAAGAAAGTATTTTTCTTAAGGAAGTTCTGCCAAACGTTACACAATAAGTGTTTTAAGAAGAATCACTTGACAAATCGAAATTTGCAGTAAAATTGGCAAATTAGCGCAAGACTAAAACTCATATTTGAGATGTCGTAGCCACGGCCGTCTCTAGACAACGGCCGTGTCGTAGCAGTTAGAGATTATGACTGATGGACTCGGCAATTCGGAAAAGGAGTTACAATATTACACGGCCAAATAAAAGTTTTGGCTTCTGAACACTTAATCTGATTTTCGGACTACTGTAAAGGTGTGAAAATTTGTTTTAGGTAAACAACTTTTTCCAATTTTGTTTTTTTTTTTGTTTTATAAAGTTCCACCTACATTTTGGTGAATTTATCATTTTGAACAAGAACATTTCCAAATGGTCTTAAAACAGGTAAAGCTGGACAGTTTATTTCAAACTTATTTGCAACATAAAAAGTCGGCTTCTTTGATCTCTTTCCACCGTCAGAGAAGCCGATATTTTTTATGTTGCAAATAGATTTGAAGTAAACTATACCTATTTACAAGAAAAATGGTAAACCGGCAATGGAAAATTACAGATATGTCACAGTGCTGTCTGGATTTTCTAAAATTGTTGAATATAGCGATTTGGTATGATTATTAACTTCCTCAATAAGTATAAAATAATAACGGTAAACCAACACGGCCTTCGAGCCGGTAGATCAATCAGCACGGCGGCGATGTATTCTTTCTATGAAAAAAATGAATGATATATATTGAGACAGACGAGTGCCCGTCCTGTCGGGATACTCTGTGATCTCAGCAGGAGATTCAACTGGAGTAGACTGGATTTGTTCATTTTTAAAGGGGCGGAGTCAGTATGTTAGTGCGAATTACTCAAGTAATGTTACCATTAATATGGATAATTCGGAATATACCGAAGTATACATGGGAGTTCCTCAGGATTCAGTTTTGGGTCTGATGCTATTTTTTCTATATACCAACGATCTGGACATTTGACATCACATGTTCATTATATATATGCGGATGATAAATATCTGCTTTTATCAGATTAATCAGATATAGAATTGAAAACTAAATGTAATAATGTCTTAGATCTTACAAGGAGCTGGTGCTCCTTTCATTTGCTTTATTTTAATTTAGATGAAATTCAGTTTCTTAGATTTCACAATCATCAAAAAACTGTCCAACGCTGAATCCAAATATTAATAATACCCCTCATTTTAATGAGGAAAAAACTGTAAGTTTTTAGGAGTCATAATTGTTGAAAACTTAAATTGGAATACACGTTGTACTCAACATATCTAAATTACATTCTGGGTTATCTTTTCAAAAATTTGAACGATGTTTTGTCAAAGCAACAACAACTTATTAGCTTATATCATACTCAAGTGGATTCTAGATTTTGATATGGAATTTGTTTCTGGGGGGGTCCACCTATCATTGATGTCTTAGTTGTAAGCAATAATATTCTCGAATTTAATATAATAATAAGGCAAAACAAGGATTTTCACATACCTTTAATTAAAATATAAAGTGTTTATTATTCTCGGGTCTATCTAGGCGTTAGTCTTATTTATTCGTTTACCTGGCCATATAAAAGACTCATAAACTGTACTTAGCTTTAAAAGGATAACACTGCCGTAGTTTTTCACGAAACATCAAACCACCATATACTGCACTCGACTCACGTTTCGCCAACCAAGTCGGCATCATCATGATGCCAACTTGGTTGGCGAAATTCGCGTCGAATGTAGTATATGGTGTTTTGGTGTTTCGTAGAAAACTACGTCAGTGTTATCTTCATATCAAAGGTTCCATCCCGGTCCAAAAATATACAGGGTATTCCATTTGAAAGGAAAATTCATTTCAAATACTTGTAAATTTAAAAATTATTTTTTGGCCACCCTGTATACTTTTAGGAATTGAAAATGGCTGAGTGTCATCACACAGATGTCTCATAACTAGTACTAACAAATTTTTTCTTAAAATCGATAATTGTGACTGTAATGATTTTTTTAATCTACACGTGTAAATGGTATAATTTCAACAAAAAAAATCATTACATCCCAGTGGTTGGGAGAAAGTCAATAATAATACAGGAATGGAAAAAGATTTCAAAAAATGTTCTGATATACATGGCATTCAATTTAAAAAAAGTTTGTTTGACCCTGTAGAATCGTCTTGGCTACCCTGAATTCGAAGAATATCCAGTTATAGACTTTTTGTCTAGTTTATTTATATTTTTAAATCAAGTTTCTATACATAAAACCGACATATTGGCGACCAATCCCCACGCATCGACGGAAGAAAAAGGGCCTGCTCAAGAACAAAGGAAAAGTATTACCGTTAAGCTTGACATTATAGATAATATTTAAATAAAAAAAAAAAGAAATCGGGTTAAAATTAATAAATAATGGTTGATTTATTGCTTTGAATCTAGGACAAAAAAAAATCTGGTCGTCAGGTTAGGTTTTAATCTCAAACTGATACCTTAAAAAAATTTTAGATTCACAATTCAAAAAAAAAATTGTACTAAGATGAAACGGCTTAAAATTTGTTAAATATATAACACTATTTTTGGGAATTTAAAAAAAAAACAAAACGACGCTCATCTTTAAAAGAATTGTTTTTTGTTTCAAACTAAGAAAAAGTACAGAAGACATTAATTAAGAATTTTTTTCTTATATTTTTTTTATATACTTTCATAAGTGGAAAAAAATAATCCCTATAGTTTTTTGGATAGTTTGATTTTTAAAAAAGTTATAGCCATTTGAATTTTTTTTTGAACGAAAATCATTAAAAAATCATTGTTTCTATAGTCCATTCATCTAATATAAGCACACAAAATTCTAGTATAGGCGCGCGGTATTATATAAATACATTTTGTGTATTGATAATGCACCGCGCGCCTATATTAGAGAACTATGCACGACTGACGGTCGACAAAAGGGTCACTGTACGAGTCCAGGTAAACAATTTTTTATGTGCGAATATGAACGATTGGAGTATAGAGGGATTTAATTTACCTGGATACTACTTTTAAGTGGTACTAAAAAAACAAAAAATTTTCAGCGAATTAAAAATGGTCGGGGTTATGGGCTCCCGTGATTTGGGGTGGAATGCCCCATAGGTAAAAACGATGTTATGATCAGCGGTAAATTAGCTATTAAATAATCTTTAAAATTAATAAGATAAGCAAAGACCGTTCTGAGTAATTACTTATTTTTTTGAAATTTTTATTATTTCTGCCATATTTGCTTTAGTTCTCGTTCAATTGTTTTTGTACTGCCATGCCGTAAGTTAAAAAAATTTATAGACATTTTTTATAAATATTTGTTTTAAAAAATAACGACTAATAAATGGAAAGTTGTTTATTGTTCTCTAATATTTCACATCCCACCTTTAAAAGCAAACATGCTTAATTATAAACTTTCACATATTAAATTACTCGAAAACCAAATGACTGGCAGAGCACCAAGCCCGCATAAAGGCACAGAATTGATTTGGACACAGAACAACCTCTGAAGTTGTACCAAACTAATTTCACAGAAGTTTCACCCTGCCGCAAGTTAGCATCGGGGCCATCGGCAGCGTGGCGAGTAACCAACATAGAGCAGGAAATTTGAAGTCGTGGAACGTGAGTCCGCGACAAGTTCGACCATCGATAATTACTTGCTGTGTAGCCAACACCGTAAATTGTAAAACTGGGCAGTAGGAACGTGTTATGGGGGACTTGACAACGGTTCCAGCAACAGCCGAGGGCTATTTTTCTCCCGATACACGTACCCCAGTGGTGAATAGTGCCAATTTCGCATAGGACTATTCTACAGAGACACTTCGGTGTAATGTATGGCTTAAAAATGTTTTTTTGCCCGTACAACACTGTCCACATCATCGGAAATACTAATATCGTTATTCGGTATTACAATCACCACTTTACTGTTGATGTATCGATGCAAATAATAAACAAAATTAGGTGGAAGTTAACATCGGACGCTGTTGAATGTGTGGATTACATACAAAAGTAATTCATTACAATTTGTCACTAAAGATCAATTAGTTTTTTTAAAACTTCACAAAAACTTACAATACATAATCACTGATCGTGATCAGCCAACTATCTTCCATACGGTTTGGTCAAATTACACCAAATTTGGAGGATCAGTTGTTGAAAGTGTACTAGAAGGTACATGTATATCTATTTTAATTAATTTTCACTTTATGTAGGGAAAATTTATACTGTAAATATAAGTTAAATTTGGACGTGATTAGCTGCTGAGTTATGGTATCAATCGGTAAAATTCGAGGTAAAATTCATACATGTCGTCTAGAATCAATCTTCATAATTATGCTCAGCAAGTTTCAAACTTTTATTCCGTACCATTTGGTTAAAAAAGAATTTTCTAAATAAGTATCTTTGTCACTACAAGTGGAGCAAGGAAGTGTTACCTCTATCGGGAATCGCACCTCAATGAAGTCCGTGAATAAAACGTCCAGTGAAGGTATAGTCAAGAGCAAAATTATTCAGCGGCGCATGTATAAAAACTTTCTAGAGAGTGACACAGCTATCCGAAGCTTTTTCCCGACTAGGCCCCTTAAGAGAATGGGTTCAAGAAGATGATATATTTGTTGTAGATAGTGACTATAGGGATCCTGTTCGGTCTCTTGAGGAACTGAATTTAAACTACGAATCACCTGTTACGTAATCAAAGGTAGTTTACCACAGACGAAGTGAATCGTTCAAGAGTTATTACAAAAACACGTTGGATAGTGGAATCAAGAAATAGACATTTGAAATCAGTTTTTAAACTTTTTAGGGATATGATACCAAATCAACATTGTGTACACTTGTCAGATTTTTTGAGAATTGCGTGCGCTATATTAAACAGATTTCACGAGCCTATTCACATGCAAGATGCAAATGAGGTGCTTGCACAACCTATGTTAGAAATTAGAAATGAAGATAACATTAATTTGCTTCAAACAAGAGTTCAGCAACATCAAATACTTCATGCAAGAGGACATATCCCCCTGGATTAACATTCACGAATATGACTTGGAAGGATTTCCTAGACTAAATTATGATTACCTAAAGCTGAAATCTTTAGTTACCTACCAAGTTCGCTCATCTCCAAGATATGTTCAAAACACCACAAATCGCAACCCAAACAATGAATTTATTCCTCAAACTCAGTTATTTGAACCAGGACTTATAAGAGCAAAAATATTTTCTCGTTTTACTCAGTCGGTGAGACATTTTCTTTTTATTTCCTACCTTGAAAATCCTGATCAAAATGTGGATCCTATATCAGGAACATATTGCACATGCAAAAATGGTAGCAAGGACATTAGGAGTATGTGCTCATGTAGCTAGTTTATTGTGATACTTGGGATATGCTAGACATGAAGAAAATGTGAAATATCCATCAAATATACTTTTGGGAGTTGTTTTAGATGTGATCAATAGAGAACAAAATCATGTTGTAATTAACTGAATTGTATTTAATTATTTTAGTATCTTTGGATAGTATTATGATTTTTTAAATACTCTATCTTAGCATTTTCAAAATGGAAAATCATTAACTTATAACAAAACATATTTATTTTTTTATTTTTATGTTAGGTATTAAATGTGTACTTACTTGCTAAGTCCTAAAATGATATATATTTTTTTAAAATCGGGTTGTATTACAACTGATTTGTGTTTAATCATTTTATTTTTAGTATGTTTGGCACTATTTGTTAATTTAGAAATAAATGTTTAATTATCGGATGATAATAATGAATTTTAATGATTACGTGTCAGAACAGTTCTACGCTTAACTTTACTCTTGAATTTTTTTATTGCAATCTCCTTAAAAATATTTCAGTAAAAACATAAGAATAAAATTATTATTATTATTATTAACAATTGTATTATTATTATTATCATCATTATTTTTAGAACTTTAAAAGTTAATATTTATCATTAACAATCATAGCACCTCGTATATTTTGATTATAGGACGTTTCGTTAAATAAATATATACGTCAAAATCCTGATACTAATCGATTTTTTTAAAGGATATTCATATCCAAAGAGAAAAATAATATTTTTAAACTTTGAAGGAATCTTCGGAATTGTTTTTTGGTACACCTTGTAGACTTACAAAAATTTCCCGCATATACAAGTGCCATCCTGGGTCATAATATATTGTACAAAAAATTTCAGAAAAATCTACTGAAACCCAGGATCTCTCTTGTTCGGATGCCATGTCCTTTCTAAACTTATTTCCTTCTAGTTTTCCCTTTTTGACTGGATTATGCATGATACATCAGATCATGATCTTGTATATATTAATTTTAAGGTTAAAACACATAAATCACCATCTATACTAATTTCATTTAGAAACTCTAAATACTCTCACTTAAAAGAATTTGAGCAAACTTTGGAGTCAGCAAATTGGCAACTTTTATATGATACTGACAATTGGTGAATGATGATGTGGAATTTAAAGTTAGCGTAGTTAGCTGTACTTGGCCATCTCGAAATTAATTGAGCTGAAAGTAAAAGTGTTGAACAGTTGTTCAAGAATAAATTCTGGAATACCTAGAATTAGTGTTCATAGAAGTATTAGACACGTAAAATTCCATCCATATAAAATAATTAGACTTTTACAAGAGCTGAACGATGATGACGATGATCGTCGACTGCAGTTTTAAGAAGTCGTGTCTAATCGTATTTAAAAAAATGCAAAGTTGCTGTATAATATCTGTTTTTCGGACGAGAATTCGTTTTATTTTAAAGGAATTGTCAATAAACACAAGTGCAATATTAGATGAGGGTTGTCTCATCTCTACATATAGGGGATATCATACCCAAAGACCTCAAAAATTGAATGTCGAGGCTAGCATTTCAGTAGATTTTTTTTCATTGCAGTTCATTTAAATTGAGAAATATATCACAATTTATTAGAAAATAAGATACATCCTACGATTACCCAAGTTTTAGAGCAAGATGACAATCAGTTTGTGGATAAGCTATTCTTCCAAAAGAATGGGGCTTCCCACATTATGCAATAACATCGAGGGAATATTTAGACCAAAGATTTCCTGATCAATGGATCGGTAGACGGGATCAACAGACCTCAGTGTCTAGTATATACGATACGTGTAAATATCTTGTAGCAGGAGTTGTAGCAAATGATCGTTCTATAATTCCTGGAGTCGGAAAGTTCCCCCTTCTTGGAAATAAGCACAGTACGCCCCTTGACAAGCCAGTCCTTGATTTGCTGCCCCTCATTTAACCATGTGTTGAAAATTCGTGTCAGATGACGGTGAAAGGAACAAAATTTCTTCCACCACCAGTTGTTTATCCCGTCTGGGCTTGGGGCAGAAGGAAATTCTTCATACCAACAAGAGCTTGTTGGATTTCCTTCGTACTGATTGCACATACACTTCTTCTGTCTACGGCAGAAATCCTCGAAGTGTATGTTTACTGGAGTGTCGCTGTTGATTGGACTCGTCGTTTCGTAAATTTCTTCAACTGATTAGCCGGCGAGATCCCAAGATTTGACACCAATGGATTTCTTTCTATGAGATCACATTAAAACCAAAGTTTATGCTATTAAACCTAAGAATTTAGAGGAGATGAGAGCACGAATTGTGCAGAGAAGTCGTCGATTAACACCACAGATTAGATTATAGCAAATAAAAAGAAATGCTGACAATCCTATTAGGAATGAAGCAGTGGAAGTGAAGCTTCTAGTCCATGTTGCTATAAACCAGACACTGCGTACAATAAGAATGTCTGATGTGGTGGGTGTTTCACAGTTTATTGTACAATGAATATTAAAGCATTACAAATTCTATCCCTATAAAATTCATTTAATCCAAGAACTCAATGAAGGTGATAATGATAGACTTTTGCAATTTTGTGAACTAATAGCTGAACAGATAGTTAATTCGAACTTCTTTTTATCATTTGTATTTCCGACGATTACTCATTTTTCATAAATGGTACAGTCAATCGTCATAACTGTCGTTATGGGGCAGAATCCAAGGATATTCCACGAAGTACATACTCAATCTGGACAGATATTTTTGATGATCGTGTTGTTAGACCTTTTTCTTGCCTGATAATTTGTCTGGAGTGAAGTATCTGAATTTGTTAGAAAACAATGTTGATTCAGTGTTGGCCAATTGACTAATTGACCAATTGACCATTGTTGAAATATTAGGTGCGTTCTTTCTAACTGAAATTTCAGATAATCTAAGTAGTTTTATGGTTACGGAGGCTACATCAAATGAAATTATGCTTTTATTTATGCAGTGTAACCGTGAAACAACTTAGATTATTCCTGAAAAGGCACGCATTACTTTGAAGCCAATTTGACATTCCAACAAGATGATGCTCCTCACTATGCATTGCCTGTGAGGCAATTTTTCGATCAAAGCTTTCCTGGTCACTGGATTAGAAGTAGAGTGGCCTGCGAAATACCATATTTAACTCCCATAGATTCCTTTCTATGGGGACATTTAAAGACTAAAGTTGACGCAACTCAACCCAATTGTATAAAAGAACTACGGCAACGTATGACACACAAATACCGTCAAATTACTCCAAAAATGCTGCCGAATGACTGACAATATTTTGAACAATGACTTTATTTTTGTATGGGCGTTGATGGGGGACGTTTCGAACATTCAAGCAATTGACACTTAAGTAAATTTACTTTATTAGGTATTAAATCTTTTGAACGCAATTTTTCGGAAACTGATAGCTCAATTTAAAATGTAGAGAATTTAACAGGCTTTAAAGTAGGCCACCCTATATAAAATATCTTTTACACTTATTGTTAAATCATCTACTACCACCAGAGCAACATTGAAAAGTAAGTAAATAACCGATATATGTACATATAACCAAATTTCACTCTTAGTGTGAAATAGGTCACGAAATAACGGTTCAGTCTCCAAGCCGTTGGCATGAGAAAGTTGGTAGGTAGATGTAAAAAGTCCCAGTTTCTCCATTTTACCCGCCTTGCCCGTATGCGTAAAACATAATCAACGAAAAAAAAAGACCCACTTCCGTCCGTCCAAGCAATTACCCAGACCAAAGTTCAGCGAAATTTAATATCCCACGATGTGCTGGGCCCCGTTGTATAGTTTCTGTCGGAACCAATAACTACCAAAGTGTCAGGTCGATGATTCAAGCACGGTATGTGTTTGAACAGGCCTGTCAAGGGGACAAGGAGGCTGCTAGCCAGGCAAGCACGCTTAATCCTGGTGCCAACCCTGAGCCGGGCTTGGCGACGGTCGGCCGCGGTACAGCATAGCAGATGCCGCGATGTGGCCCCGCGAGGCCCTCCTCTCCCCCGATCACCAGGTCTGTCCGTCACGCACACAGGGCGCGAGCTGCGAGGTCAGTCTCGACCCCCTAACTGCGCACTTAGTTGAACATGGGGTTGGGGAGGGCCAGTGGCGAGGATTCAGGGAAACCGTGGTGGACACCTAAAATACAGGGTGATTGAACATCAGCTTTAGGTAGTATTTTCTTAAATCAACATGAATGTGATCAACAGTAGAAGTCACATCTTAAATAAACATTCATAGGTAATAATAATAAATTAAATTAAATCTTGCCTTACTTTAAAATATTTTAAATTTTATTTAATAATGGGGTGCAAGTTTCAAAGTACGCTTCGAAGCCGGATTCATAATGTGTTGTTAACGACAGAAACTTTAACACCCAAGTCGCAATTTACATACCTTTTAGATTTATTTAGGTTTTGTCAGTGTTTTATAGTGGCCATCTCATAAGCTAGTGATTTATGCCAAATTTATTATATGCCAAGTAAGTGCACTTAAAGATAGTTTTGTCTTAAGGAAAGTTTTTAAAAAGTAATCAAGAAGTTATATCAAAACTAAATTATTTTTTAGTCTTTTTATTTGCTTATGACAGACTTATCAGGGTATTTGTCAAGCCTTCAATAAAACTTTATAGCAGTTAAGTTCAAGTTAGGAGTATTGAGTGTTATAGAGAATTTAGGACGTGTTGTGGTTTTATAATTGCTTTATGAAATAATCTTTGAGTAGTTGTTAATGCCTGTTTATAAATCTAAAATGCGTTGAGATCACCAATTTTCAGGTCGAACCTTCATAAAGCCAACTAATTATTAGAGTTTTAATGAAGCAGACAAAAATCTGTAGCAAATCGATCTTAAGCATGAAAGAGTTTGGTTCCTTTTTTTCAGAATATAATGCTTTAAAACATTACTATAGTTGGGCCGCTGTAAGATTGCAATTTTCGTCTTAAAGAGCCATATAAGAGTGTTCAATAAGAGCGCAATATTTCAAGGTCCAATAAAATATGGTTTTCTGTAGCAAAGTATCGAAATATTTATTGAGTTATAATGTAGACATTTGGGAGTTATATATGGAACAACACATCTGGTAAATGGCCGCCACGGCTTTGCTGGCACATGCGTACTCTTTTGGCGAGATTTTGAATGACGATGTTCCATACATGTGGCGGTATTTCGTTGATATAGCGACTAATTTCGGCCTTCAATGCTTGGGTGGTCGCGCACCTGTTTTCATAAATCTGTGACTTCAGACAACCCCACAGCCAAAAGTCCACAGGTATTAAATCGCATGAGCGTGGCGACCAATTCAGGTCACCAAACCGAGAGTTGACACGACCAGGAAAAGACCCGTGCAAGACTGTCAATGTTTCACGGCGGTATGGCAAGTGGCACCGTCCCGCTAAAACCACATGTCGTCGAGACCAATATCGTCCAATTGAGGCACAAAGAACTGAGTTATCATGGCACGATAACGTTCACCATTCACCGTTACTGTATTACTTGCCTTGTCTTCGAAGAAAATCGGCCCAATGATTCCTCCAGACCACAATGCACACCAAACAGTGCACGTTTTGGATGCATTGCTTTCTAATGAATTATTTGTGGATTTTCTGAGCCCCAAATGTGGCAGTTTTGTCATCTTGGTGAAAATGGACCTCATCACTGAAAATGATTTTGTCCGCAAAATTGGCATTCACTTCTTGTTGTTCAAGGATCCAATTGGTGAACTCTCTTCGCTGTGCATGGTCTGTTGGCAGAAATTGTTGAGTCAATTGGACTTTGTAGGCATAGACATGCAAATCTTTAGTGAGAATACGCTGAAAAGTGGCTGTTGTAACGTCCAATTCTTTTGCACGATGACGAAACGACGTCCCTGGACTCTCGGCCCCGCTCTCGCGAACTGCCGTAATGTTTTGTTCTGAATGACCGCTACGAGCTCGTGTCTGGTATTTCACATCACTACCCGAACCAGTACTTTCGAATTTTTTCGATTATTCTTTTCACAGTAGATGAATCAGGAACATTATTTCGACCGCAAATTGGATGCACATTACGAATCATGGCAATCAAACTTTAACCTTTTTGATAATAATGTTTAACAATCAGGACGCCTTGTTCTGTCGTGTAATGCTCCTTGTTTACTAACTCCCATCTGTCTCCTATCGACATGGCATGTCATAATCTTGTGACATCATGACAGCCAATTCAAATCTTGCGCTTTTATTGAAACACCTTTATAATGTTATTCGGTATAATTAATTGTCAGCGGTACTCAAACAGTATGAAACAATTTTTCGAAATTCCATGCGGGTCAGGTGTTTGCTGTTATACGGCTCGAACAGGAAACAAGGGTCCACCATTTCCCTTTTCACGGGTGAAATAATTCTCCACCTTCAGTATAAATTGGCGTTCATCTCGAGTCGAGTCTCGAGTTAAAATGTTTTCTTTTCGATTGATTCATGATTGTTTTCATATAAATATTTTAGATTAAATGAATTCACGGCTTTAGCACAAGAATAACTTATTCTTGTGGTTTTAGCATACGTGTTACTACCACTTCAGCTAGCTAAGGAAAACGTAAAATGAAGAATTTATTTGTTTTACGGTAAGAATGTATTATTTTGTTAGAACTTTTAGGTTTTACCCAGTTTACATAAATAGATTTTCTATATCATGTACGCAACATTTTACCTGCTCAAATAAAATATGACCGGTTTACTTTTATCAACAGTCTACGAAAAATACGAATATCGATGTACATCAATGGAAATTTCTTTAACTGGAACACCATACATGTCCAAGAAAAGATGGACCATATTAAAAAAAACTGATTCATGCGATCCACCTTTATGCTTAAACATTTCAGCCAAGACTTGCAATTTCTCAAATAACGTCAAGGCTCTTGATCTGCTCTTATTAAAAACAGCAGATGTATCGCACCCGAGATTTTATGTAAGAATATAACATAATCTTTGTTCTTTATCATGTTGATCGAAACTTTGTGAACACGTTTTCTTTCGATCTTCCTTTTGTCTGGTTTTAGAAGAAAGGAAATGTCATCGAGGGGTGTGCAGCTATTTGAACCACCAGAAGATCAACCGTTGTCGTCTGCAGCAACAACTGTTGTATTTTTACACCACTTTTCGAGTGTTGTTTCAATAATCAAAACTGCATCATCTTGAACTTGAAAAGGGGTATATTAGTACTCATTATATTAAGTATCAAGAACGGTAAGGGACGTTTACCGGTCGACGGTAATTTTGTCGGAAACCAGTACAACCTTTAACATTCGCGATGCTTATACTGCTTTTTGCACGATCGTATTAAATTACACTTCCATAAACATAATTTAATTTCTACTAAATAAACGAAAAGTCAAAAGTGACGTTTATATTTCGCGGCAAATCCAACTCGGCAAATATGATGTTTGTATTTTGTTATAAAATTAGACGGCTGTACTATATGTTTCCATAACATTATTTAGCGTTATTTATAAATAAACGTATTTAATTTGAAATTGAATTTTTTTCTATTACTTTTGGTAATGAATTATACAATGAGTGATTCAGAAGATAATAGTGAAATAGAAAATGCTTGGGAGATCGGCCGTGCAGCAATAATTCCAGAAAAATCTAAGGGCCGCTATGAAAAAGCTTATAATATGTTCAAAAATTGGTGTGAGAAGACGGATGGTGCTAGAGCATCATTAAAAGAGTGCTGTTTGCGTATTTTGTTCGTTGGAATAATCGCCTGAGTAGTCTCTGGGCGGAATATTCAATGTTAAAAACACAACTTTCCTTAAAGATGCTATTGAAATTTCAAAATTTTTTACCTTAATTGCTTATCTAAAAAGAAAAAATATTGGACACATACCTAGAAAAGCTAATGTATTTACCAAAGACCCCATTAAAAAGTTTTTAAATGAAAAGTCCAATGATGAATTTCTAGTCCTTAAAGTATTTATTTATGTTTATATTAGTATAATATGACAACGAAAATTAAATGCTATAAATAATGTTTCTTTTTTAAATAAATAGAAATTTTCTTGTTTCTGTCTTATTTTTGTGAAATAACATGTATTATATTAATTTTTTTGCACGCTCAGGTAAGTTGACACCTTTGCTGAATTTATTGAGACATTTGTAAGTGACGTTTAAAAATTAGCGATGGGGGACGGTAAGTAAACTAATAAATACAGAAATTTAAAAATCAATAGCTTTTGAAGGTTTTCTCATCTCTTTTTGGACCTCTCGGGAATTATGGCTGAGCATCCTACTTGCCAAGTATTTTCTAAGTCTGAATCCTCACTTTCTTGAATCATAACTTACAAAAAGCTTAAGTTGTGGAAAAAAATCTTATCTTGGAGAAATTTCTAATGACAGCAGATGTCACTTGACAATAAATATTCGGTCTCATAGCAACCAAAGCGAATACTTTTTCATGTGCGACTTGTTTGTTTTATATATTTTTAAAATATTAAATTTTTTTAGTTTTAATTAAATTTATTCAATATTTGAGCGTGCAAAAAACATCATAAGCACTGCGGTCATTAATGTCTTACTGGTTTCGGATGTTTTGGAGATCTCGACTTCGTCTCGATCTCCAAACATATCCTCATCCAGTAAAGAACACTTACTGACCTTAATACTTAATATACTATTACTGTTCAGACGTCGGTAAGTAAATTACTTACCAACGTGTTAGGCCTAGCAACCAGTAAACATAACCTACCGCCTTGGCAACAGATTATAAATAAACAAAAAAGCTTGATCGTGCAAAAAGTATGGAAGTTTATGGCTTCCACGCCTTAATACGCTGAGACGACCGTTTATACGCAAAAAAATGTATATAATCGTTTTTATAGAAATTTTTCTGATCTTTATTTTTGATAACATTCGCAGTCAGATTTAGACTATTGATCATATTCGGACATTTCCAACTAGATCAGAACATATCTGTTATTTACCCGAATTTACATTAGAATTTATCTGCATACAATTCGATTTAACAGGTACGCCCTCATAAAGAATACAAAAGGTGGAAGAAAGCAAATGGTGGAAGAATGCAAACAGTGGATACGTGTTTCTGACTTATTGGTCGTTATCAGCACGGTGTAGCTAAGTTGAAATTTCCGACCCAGGAGAATATATGTATAAGTAGAAAGAAGAAAGTTATTTGCATTCTTTTTGCATTCCTCCACCTTTTGCATTCTTTTACAGGCGCACACGTTAAATCAAATTGTTTTGTACTGTAACGTATATAATTTCGCAATATTATCTTGTAGGTATTCAATGCTATATTACAAAACGTCTGATGGCAACCCGTATAACTTACTTAGTCGACTAATAAAGCGAACATTTGCAAATTATGAAGGCCCTGTATACTAGAACGCCTAATTAATACGTTATAATTAGTTGTAGTTGGCAAAAATGTCCATTTAAAAGTTAGAAACTTCTAACCTAAAATGTTCTTATCATCTTAATGACCACAACAAAAAAAATACAGAATTTCAAAACTTCGCTTTGAATTCACACTGAATGCAAGCCGATTTTGAAAAGAAAGTTTCAAGTTTTGAATTTCCAACCCACTATTTAACATTTTCGCATCATCTGCAATTCACTCTGAATCCATCAATAGAGGTCATCTGGGGCGGAAATGCCGCGGTCGCGTGTGTCCCCCGGCCGCCCTCTCGTCCCGAATAACGATCTCCTTCAGTAATTAGCTCGACAAGTGGTCAGTACGAACAGCGGGGTTTTGGGTCTTCGATTAATGCACAGATAAACTCAGACATTCCTCTGGAGCGCGAGAATCCAATCCAACTCTAACGTCGACATTAATTAGTTACTTTCATCGTCGTTTTCCTTCTCTGCAATTCTCAATAAATAACTGCACTTTGTGAACGCGATGAAGTATGAATAGGGATAAGCCTCATTGCCTGTTCATTCATGAAACTATGAAATGTAACGGTTTAAAACTATATGTATGTATGTAGACCTGGACAACAGGCAAACTCAAAGTTACCATCTATCTATAGTACTTTTTATTTTAGAGCGGCTTCGGTAGCATAGAAAGATTTATCAGATGTTGAAAATACACAAAAATGCGCAAGCAACTACTAGTATTTTTCAGTTCTCGTTGTATTTAATTTTCATTTCTTTTATAATTAGAAATCGGAAGGTAGCGATAAATTTCAGAGACGTCTTACGTAGAGATAGTATTATCGGGTGGTCCAAAAAAAACGGAATTATTATTTTCGTTTTTTTTATTTTGAAGTTTGGTCTTCTAAGAATATTTTGACGTATAGATCACGAAAATCGGTTGAAAACTTACAAAAAATATGACTATTAAAGTGAAAGGTGGTCTAAAAAATTTTTATTTTCGTTTATAACTTTTTTGATTAATTACCGATTTTAATTTTTTTGGGGTCGTTTGAAAGCCAACGCCTTCTACTAAAATGTTAAATGTCAGTAATTGACATGGTTCATAAATCCAATATGGCGGATGTGATCAAATTTACCTAATATTTAAAAACCGTTGGAATTTTTTTTTAAATGGCAAATTAAATGACCGTTTTTTTTATTTTGAAGCTTGGTCTTCTAAGAATATTTTGGCGCATAGATCACGAAAATCGGTTAAAAACTTACAAAGATGTAGATGACAACATAAGGTATGCCTCATAACAGTTTCAAGTTAATTCTTAAAAAAGTTAAAGTTACCCATGACAATAAACTTTTCGTCATGGTTACAAAACAAATGAACATTGATACTTTAGATAATTATTAACTGTCATTTCAGTTGCTTAGATAAGTGTTTTGTGCTAGTTTTGTTATAATGGTGTTGTCAAATGAAGACAAGATTTTCATTAAGAATTTATTGATTTCCGACTACAAAGTTTCCGAGATATTACAACGATTTCCAGACAATAACTTTAAAAGAGTTGTTTTTATGACTATGCATGTAAGTTTCGAGAAACTGGAAGGATTGAAAGACGTCAAGAATGTGGTAGGCCGAGATCGGTAAGACTAGAAGTACGTATTTATTACACTTTGTAATTAGTGTTAATATAAAGAAAGATAGAGCAGCTTAATTTTAATATTTTTGAATATTTTTCAGGAGAACATCGAACAGGTCGCCAATTTGGCAATTAGCCCTGTAAGGATACGGCATTCCAGATTGAGTGTGAGGCAAATTGTTCAACAAACTGCAATATGTAGAAGTTCTGTCAACAAGATAATTAAAAAAGATTTACATATGAAGTTTCTTAAACGGGTATATACGTTTAGACTGACACCAGCACTAAAGGAACGTCGAATACTGCGATGCCGATACCTTTTGATTCATTTCCAGAACACGAGAATAAATTAGCAAAATTTTTTTTACGGATGAAAAAAATTTTTAGTTTAACTCCACCAAAAAATAGTCATAATGATAGACTATGCGTTTTAGAAAACGAAAGAAGAAACGGTATCCCATTAGATCGCTTACTTAGGGGAAAGGGATAAATTCAGCACCTATGTTATGGTATCTGCGGGAATTTGTAGAGGTTTTAAAACTAGCATAATTTTCATTAATCAGGGAATACGGCTTAATTCTCAACAGTATTGCGAAGTTGTTCTGGGACCAATGTTGCCTCAAATTAGTGATGTTATGCCCGATTTTCTACTGATGCAGGTTAGTCGATGTTGGTACCGGCAATGAAATTGTCTAATAGCATACTTTAAATTTTAGGATGGAGCAAGGTGTCACACAAGTAACTATACACTTGGATTTTTAAGGGAACGAGAAGTAAATTTTATTGAATCAGAACACTGGCCTCCTAATAGTCCAGATGTAAATCCATGTGACTATTACTTATGGGGTGATTACAAGAAAGGGCATACAAGAATGGTCGCCATTTTAATACTTTAGATGAATTGCAACAACGAATTTTAGAGTAACGTAGGTAGGTTAATCCCATATGAGTAATTATTCATGATAAAGCAAACAGAAAAATTCCCATAAAATTCCTTTTATTAATGTATATTAATTAATAAAAGGAATTTTATGAGAATTTCTCTGTTTGCTTTATCATGAATTTTAGAGTGTTGGGAGGAAATTGACCAGCAGACAATTGCTAAAGCAATAGACAGTTGGCGCAGGCGGGTTCAGTTCGTTGTGGATGCTAATGGAGGTCATATTCCATTATTTAGGCATTAGTTTTAATTGTTGTTTAATCAATTTATTTGTAATTAAATACTGTTTTTGTTTCACTCCGTTATTTAATTAGATTAGATTAAATTTGATCACATCCGCCATATTGGATTTTTTGAACCATGTCGAATACTGACATTTAACATTTTAATAGAAGGCTTTGGCTTTTAAAAGACCCAAAAAAATTAAAATCGGTAAATAATCAAAAAAAGTTATAAACGAAAATAAAACTTCCTGTTTTTTAAACCACCTTTCACTTTATTAATCATACTTTTGTAAGTTTTTAACCGATTTTCGTGGTCTATACGTCAAAATATTCTAAGAAGACCAAGCTCAAGATTAAAAAAACTGTCATTTAATTTATAAAAAATTCCAACGGTTTTTAAGTATTAGGTAAATTTGATCACATCCGCCATATTGGATTTATGAATTATGTCAATTTCTGACATTTAATATTTTTTGTAGAAGGCGTTGGTTTGCAAACGACCCCAAAAAAATTAAAATCGCTAAATAATCAAAAAAGTTATAAACGAAAATAAAAATTCCGGTTTTTTTGGACCACCCGATATATTGTAAACACCTAATGAAACATTTCCAAACAATATGGAATGAAAATATTCTTATGTACTATGCAATTTTTTTCAGTTCCGTTCAAAAAGATTTATTTAACAATTGAAATATAAAACAATATGTATATGGCTCTCACCGGACACCCGGTCCGTAGCCGACCTAGCATCCCCGCGTATGGTAGCAACGGGGCAATTGTTATATCGGGTGGAGCGGGGCGGGCCCTGGCTTAAAACTAACAATTAACAAATACCACACAATTATATAATAACGATTTAAAATAGAATAACGACGCATGCAAAAACATGCGCCGTTAAAAATACTTTGGAACAATGCTTAAAAAAAAGGTATGTGTATAATTTTTTTGTAAATAAATTTTGAATTTAGATATATTGTGGCCTGCCAAATTGCTATAGTAAAAAGCTGGTTCTCAAACAATACCAAGTTAGAGAGTGGAAATGTCTAGCTCCGCTTTATTTTCCGTAGTCAAATATTTTTTGTATGTGTTCCCCAATTTAGTGATGATTTTCTATATAATTTGAAAAAAAAAATTTGAGGGAATTTAGACAAAAAAAATAAATAAAAAGAAAAGGTGAAAATTTGGAATTTTGTGCCCTATTTATAGCGAGGGCTTTCCTCCCTTTTTATGGAAGGGACGTGCCTAGAGGGGTTGCCTGGAAATTGGTAACGTCTGGTACGGTAGTTTGTATTTTATGCGAAAAGGCGCGTTATGCTCCCTTCTTTGTGTAATGTTGGAGGTTAGCGGACTACCAGAGAGTTTAAATTCATAAATTTTTTGAGAGATATCTCCGATATAGTCCACTATGGGTTCTATGTTGTTACAGAGTTGTCGTAATTCCCTTATGGGAGTATAATATCTGGTTCAGTTACTTATGACTATTATAAGACGTAGACATTTATTCTCTAGAACTTCAAGCTTATGTAACGCCGTCGCAGTCGCGGACCACTAGGTCGGCACAGCACACGTTAGGGCCGGTCTCACTATCATTATATAGATCAATTTTTTGTTATCCCTGTTTAGTCTGTTATTTCTCGCCATGCATCAGGGAGTATAAACTCCTGGATACGGAATAGATTTTACGTATCGTTACGTTTACGTGTTTACCGAAATAGAGTCCTTATGTACTATGCAATAAATATGTTTTCTTTATAAAAATGGGAACAAAAAATTAAAGGTTTCTATCAGATAATTGGACGGCTTACAGCTATAAAAAACAATTACTTACTGACAGCCATCTTGGCGGGGATTCTCATTATTGTCGATTGTCCAATAGCAATGAGAATGCATAGATAGATATAGGCGGATCCGCCTTGGTTACGACGTTTACGACCACTACACAGTGGTTCCATCCATATGACAAAAATAAAAAAAGTCATGTCAATATTTGTCATATTTTTTTTCCGTCATAACACCTACTGAGTCTGAACTTCATGGAACTATAAATTAATTACAATTTTAAAATTGCATTCAGTCCTTTTCAGGCATCAGAAGTGAATGCATCGAATAAAGTGACTGCTTTATTAGTCACTCACCCTAATTATTCGCTAATTTATTCCCAAAAATGGGGTGTTTGTGTCAAATATTTTACAAATGGAGATGCAAGAGCAAGGTATGTACAACATTTATAATAAATACATGTACCTATTTGTGGGTCATTGTGACAGGCAGTCGCTCATTTGCCACTGCAGTTGAAAGACCCAGTGTTTACAGGATGACGGACAGTATTGCCACGGAGGTAGCCATAGTTACCTGCATGGAATTTCCTACCCAAGGAATGTAAAATAATAGAGGTTGGAAGATATTACTGCGGGAAGAAATATTCCCTATTATTTTACATTCCTTGGGTAGGAAATTCCACACATGCAGCTATAGCTATAGCCTCTGTAGTAATACTGTCTGTCGCCCTGTAAACACGGGTCATTCAGTTGCAGCTACAATTCAACGCCTGGCTGCCTGTCAGTGGTTTAATTTGTGTTGTTGTCCTAAGTTGTGTCCAACCTTTCAACTTAGCAGCATCGAGCCGATAAGGTCCACAAGTCCGAAACATATGTGTCCACGGTTTGCATCATTGGATGATAGGCCCATTATTGTACTACGTTCCAAAAAAAATCATGACGATAGTACTAATAGTTAAGCCAGAATGAGGAAATTTGTAGGTAAAACCGGAATTTAGCTAAAAATACACGAAAACCTAAATAACTCATAAACTAATAAATTTCGCATAACACACAAATGGGGGTCAAATCGATGCGTATTGAGGTCCTCCATTATCCTGCGCCGGTTGGACCGTCCTCGGTGAAACACCCTGTATAATAAACATATGTGGTCCTAATACAGTGCCCTGCGGTACCCCACAGGTTATTGTTTCTTCATTACTCAGAACCCCATTATTGTTTCTCTTTGCTTTCTGTTCAATTCCACTAACTCCTAGATGTACTAGTTTATCCAGCAGAAGGCTGTGACTCACCATATCAAAGGCCTTTGCTAGATCAACAAAAACACGGACGCATGCCTTTTTATTATCTATGACGAATGAATGTATATTTAATGATTCTGAAATCGTAGGAATAATGTAATAGTTTCTTGGATAAAGACGTATAATTTCGAAAGTCGAAACAGGTGTCCAATCCTCTTTGGAAAATAATTTTTGTTAGTACCTACGCTATCGTAATTATTATTTTAATAGTAAATAACAGTGTTTGGGCATTTTGAACTACTCTTCCATTAACACTTTTCCTCAATATTTCGCGTTCGTAATTTACCTCAAGCATAAAACGGTGTAAGACTTTTTAGGAAATACACTGTATATTTTTACATATACATATTAGTAAAATAAGCCTGTCTGTTTCACACTAAAGAAAAAACATTTGCTCTAAAATTGTTAATATTAATAACTGTAACACATAATTTACCTGTTTGTACCTAATTACAATAAAAGAATACAGATAATAACCGGCATGATTTACAGTATTGTGTCGACAGGAATTCAGTTGCTGAAATATAAAGAGAATAACAAAAATATAAATGAAACGTATGTGCGTGATACGCGAACCTTTCGTGGAAGGAGATTGTAAAATTCGGAGAACGTTGACGTTCTCTGTTTATATGTATTTGTCCCACAGTGAAGCAAAATATAACACATTTATATCGCGAAGAAAAACACGTAAATTTAACGGATCCTGACGCCGATCTGAGTTCAAACTCAAATCTAGTCATTCTTAGTTTTTTAGGAAAATTCAGTAATTATTTTGATCGAAGTTGTTATCCTCAGCAATGGC
This sequence comes from Rhamnusium bicolor, assembly GCA_029963845.1. Classification (NCBI taxonomy): domain Eukaryota; kingdom Metazoa; phylum Arthropoda; class Insecta; order Coleoptera; family Cerambycidae; genus Rhamnusium; species Rhamnusium bicolor. Next base: position 78,154 of record JANEYF010000668.1, on the reverse strand, counting down.
GGTTGGTCAGGGGATGCAGGGTAGGCTGAGCCTCCTCTACAATTTTTGGAGAAGCAAGATATCTTCAAACTAATATTATTCACAAGTAGAAATTTCTACTTAGGCATATCTCAATTCTCCATTAATTCATTTTTTGTATAAAAAAAAAATTTGCATTTCCTTTCCACAAACATGTAACATTGTAGTCCGGATAGTGGACTCCACGTATGCATATTTCCCCGTCTCTCATCGCGCTTCGCGCTTGCCCGGGTAACCTAAGGCTAGCGGCCAGCCAACCCCCATTTCAATACATTGTTCGTGACCTTGAATTTTTGGCGCGTATCTCAGCAAACATTCTAGATCTTACAGTTAGGGCAGCTAGCCTCCAGCACTCCATCTCTTTCTAGCACATGTACACTTCAGTTGAGCGTTGATCTCCTCTCTCAGGAGAGTATGAACAGTTTATAGAATAAGGGCAGTGGCAATTTGTCGTTTCGTGGGAGAACATAAACATACATAAAATATTTGACAGGTGGTTGAAAAGTGAGTGCTCTAGGTGAAAATATTCCCAACGACATGTCTTGTTGTCCAGACGTGGTGGATTATTTGTTGTTAAATGGATTTAGTTCTGTTAGTTATGATCAAAAGATAAGAATTAAGAAAATGGTCAGACCTACACCGTCAATGCCGTCATTAATTTTCATAAGTGATAAACAAAGCAGAGCGTTTAATGATAGTAATTTTCAAAAAATCGAGTGGTTAACGGCATTAACAGTTAGAAACAAATTATATTGTTGGAAATGTTTGTTATTTACTAATGATAAATTCTCAATTTGGGGCAGGGCCGGGTTTAATAATTTGCAAAATTTGTCGCGAGGTTTAGAAAGGTATGAAAAATCTCAGGAGTATATCTTTTTTGCATTAAATTCGAAATGTTGGGTAAGCAAAATATTGTAAATTTCTTGGATTCTGCGTATATAAGAGAAACAGAAATTTTAATGAAAACGTCCGTGAAAATAGGGAAATATTAAAGAGATTAATTGATGCCGTTACATATTTATCTTCTCAAGAAAATTCTTTTCGAGGACATGACGAAAGACGCGAATCGTATAATAAAGGAAATTTCAAGGAGCCAATAATAGATTTTTTAAAAACGTATGATCCAAAATTAGAGAAGTTTTTCAATAACGCCACTCTTCTTTCCGACAATCAATTTAAAATGACCTAATTGAAAGTGTTAGCTTCATTATTAAAGGCAAAATTTATAAGAACTACATAATTGCGAATTTTTCTCATGGCAAATTGATGAATCGACGGACATTACTTGTAAATCTCAACTTTCCGTAATTTTTAGATATGTAATGCACGGTGAAGTTGTTGAAAGGTTTGTTGGTTTTTTTTTATGTGAGTAATGGAAGAAACGCGGACAGTTTATTTAAATTATTAATCGTCGAATTTGGTAAATTTGATTTGAAAAATAAATTAGTTGCACAAACCTATGACGGCGCTGCGGTTATGTCAGGTCATCTTAATGGACTCTAAACTAAAATAAAAGATATTGCTCCTCAAGCTTACTTCACTCACTGTTACGCATACAAATTAAATTTGGTTTTGAGTAAAGCCTGTAACGGAATTAAAGAAGTTAGAATTTTTTTTTGAAATGTTACTGGTTTTTCGTCATTTTTTTCAAAATCTGGTAATAAATCTGATATTTTAAATAGAATTATGGAACATAGAATTCCGAGTAATGCTCCTATTCCTTGGAATTTTTCATCTAGAGTTATTTTCACTGTTGACACATACAGGAAAAAACTTATTGACATTTTTAATTTTATTTCGGAAAGTGAAGACTTTTTAAATGACGATCAGACTTTAAGAGCAGCTTACGGATTAAAATCGTTATTGTTGGATAAAAACTTTATATTTTTCATAAAGGTTTTTAAAATGATTTTTGAGCAAAGTGATGTTGTTTTCCAAATCTTACAGAATAAATTAACTGATATCACATATTTTAAAAATAGACTTAATTCACTGTATGCTGACCAGCAACTTTTGGCAAAATCAAAATCGTCTCAAGAAATGCTTACTTTTATATAATATAATAATAATTTAAAAATCTATCTCTCCGAACTGTACAAACTTTTATCTTTAATGTCAACAATGGATCATATGAGAAGTTTCACATACCTCTCACCACTACTCAATTTACCTTAGTCAGCATATGACTAGCAGGTTGGCCACTATCATTTGTCTGTTCCATAACCTATGGCATACTAGGAGAACTAATAAGTTCGAAACCGGTCTATCTATATCTGGTTAGGAATTGGCAAATGATATTGATATTGATATTGATTTGAAGGTATAATCCATTGCAGATCGGGGTACTTGCCCGATGAGTAGTTGTTTCGTTCAAATCATATTTAATAAATCATCATATCCTCAAATCCATTGAAAATAAATATCAAGTATGATAGGTCGTCGGAGAGCTCTGGCAATTCTCTAATGGAATATGAAATAACATACAGGGTATTCCAATCGAAATACCAAAGTTATTGAGGTTTTTAAATCTTCAAAGTTGACATAAAATTATAGACATCTTGTAGAAAAAATCTAAAACAGGATACGTGGTTTGAAAGCCCTTTTGTATGGTAATACACTACCGCATCGAAACATTTGAGAGCATTTCAAATTAAAAGAATACAACGTTTCTTGTAAAGGTGTACATGCGTCAACATTTCTATACATTTTCAAATAACTCCTGAACTGCTCAGAGGAAGTACATGTTATGGTAGTTCATTGGAAAGCTCTTGATGTTCTCTAACCAAATATGGAATAACATATAGGGTATTTCATTTAACTTAACAAAGTTGACTCCTATTAAGCTAAAATGAAATACCCTGTATGACTATATAAATATTTATAGAGTATGCATTGGTGCATGCTGACCAACTTTTGTTTTCAATTTTTTTTTCTATCTGTAATAGTTACAGAGTTATGGAACAGATACGCACTAGGTGGACACCTTGTATACCTATAGCTATAATAAGACAATATATGAGAGTTTTAAACAACTTTCCAACGAGATAGGTATACATTTTTGGGTTGTAACCTTAAACTGGATTTTTGGTCAACAGAATATCGGTTAAAAATAATTTTTCCATATTACAGAAGAATGTAAGGTGCCAAATTTATTAATTTCTTGGAATTTTTTGGAAAATGAGTTCGAAGACTGTCAATTTAGCTCTTCTTGTTCACCTCGTAACCTGCACAAGAATAAAAACCTACCGAAAACGTGGAATCAAAACAAGATAGAATCACATAATGTTATTATTAGATCTGCGGGAAAAGTCATTAACGTCTTTGTATTGTAATGAAACGGTATATTTTGTGGATTAATAATATTAGCAGAGCCACTTTTTGAATTCAAGCATAAGTTGAATTTCTAACGTTACAATGCATCCCCATCCGTTTCCTTAAATCCATCCCCGTCAAAGACGCGACAGCTGCGGGTAGATCACCCAAGCGAGGGTCAGGACGCGGGGTCCGCGGACCGTGTACTAACTATACGCCGATAGCCGCGAGCGTTGGCGGCCATTGTGCCGTGCCTCGTTTACCACCCGATCCTAACAGACCCCTTACCCTCCCACGCATACATTGCCCTTATCTACCTACACTCATGATCTGTACGCCTGTGTGTGTGTGTGTCGGAGTAATTCGCAGATGCCTGACTAGCCGTCCGTTAGTCGTCCGCACGCCCGCTCACCCGGCTTAATGCGGCCTCGGATGCATTTGCTCTTATTTACAGGATGGCACTACTAAACCATCTGTACTAATTAGATTTAATCCATGATCATGCAAAATCATTCTTACCCGTTTGTAAGTAATTAATATTATCATCAGCGGAATAATGAAGGTCTACTAATATTACCAGAATCTGATTTTGTCGACCTGACTCGTTAATAAGAATGTCAACTAGCCAATCATGGATAATCTATAATGTTTCACGTTACTTTGTTTTCCCAGAAAAATGCACTGAGATCTACAGGGTGATATCGAGGAAGGTGAATTCTTGGACGATTTTAAGGAAAAGTATCCTTGAATGAATATGGGTCCGGAAATGCTTCCCTACATAGTTATGACCTTTTAAAGTAGTTCAAAGTTAAAGAAAATAAAAAAAACTGTTACAGTCTTTTGCAATTTTTAATCGAATAATAGTGTTAAAAAGTAATAACTTGACTAAATTAAATGTTTGACGTGTCCACCTTACATCATTACACACGACTGCATCCTTCTGGCTATTGACAGCCATACTCTTCCAAAAAATTTCGGGCATATTCCGAATAGTAATTATTAATGAAGGGATCAAAAATTCTGTTGCGAAGATTGTTTTGGTCTACAGTAGTTGTTTGGAATATTAGATATTTCAGATAACCTCATCCTACGACGGGGATAATTCGTATTTAAATAATCCCGCGCAGCAATGCTGAATGTGCTGGAACACCATCATGCATGTACCACATATTTTGTCCTACTCGGTGGGGAACATAATCCAACAATTTAGTTCAAAGTCAAGAAAATGACGATAACTATTACCTGCAAGACGTTCAAGAAGAAAATACAATCCCAGTTCAAATGTTGAAAAAAAAATTGGGGCTGAAATAATTATGTTCACCATAATAGCATGCGGATTCTCTTCAGTTTTGTGCTACTTTCTGTAATAACTACTGGGAAAATTCTAAACGCTGAAGAAAATTGACTAGCAATAAAGCTTGTATCCGTCGATTATGATGCGGGTAGAGCTGGTAGTATTACAAGACTTTCCACACAGTCTTTTGATGAATAAGTCGCATTTATATATGGCGTAATATTTCTTGTACTTATTGACGGATTGATGGAATAGCACTGGTGATCTTACCGTGAGGGGCCTGTTGGGAATATACACATTTAGTTTGAATGAACCAGTACGATTTTTAATGAAACACTTTCACCTGACAATTTTCCTGCTCGAAGAAGTTTTTATCGATATATTTCTGAGAAAGTTTGTTGAGGTGCAAAATTTTGAAAATGTTGGCCGTTTACAGATGGAGCTGGTTTTGACAGAGATGGAATCTACAATTTTCATAACAATCATTTATTGCAATCGATCAAGAAGGCATCAGCAGCGATTTAATTTAAATATTTGGGCAGGGATGAGGGCTAACGTTTTTAGGCTCACCAGTTGGCGCCACTGGCGTGAAGGCCGCTGTCAAAAGTTAATGTTAGGCGCGGAAAAAGTTTATAGGGTTTTATTATAATTATTTCGTGCACCAGTAAATAAAAAAACTTGTTAATTATGCCTCAGTGTTGTGCAGTTCCATTTTGTTCGGAAACAATAGACGGACATATGCTTCCGAGAGACAAAACTCACCTAAAACAATGGTTGATAGATATAACTTTACTCCTTCAAAACATTCGTGTGTTTGTAAGAAACATTTTAATCCTGACGATTATGCGTTACCAAAGGAATCTACTACAGAAAATCGCGAGTAATAATCATGTACATCCGTTGTTTTCCTCATGCTCATTCTTGATATAACCTAACTTTAATGACATGACACTTCTGATAACTACAATAATTTTCCTACTAAGCAAGTAAATTACTACTTTCCCCTTCTGCCATCATTGTGTTTTGTGTTAAATGTTTTTCAGCTAATTTTTATAAAAATTACAAAGAACTAGCGTTAAAAAGTCATAGTAAAAATTAACGTTCAGTGACATTGACCTTTCCGTACACTAGTGCCTCTTGTGGTGAATTCAAGCGTGGTAGCCCTCATTCTGGATGATACTGCAGTAAGTTCCGTTAACTTACCCCAAAAAGTGCGTCTTCACCCAATCTTTTTGAGTTGTTCGTTTTGCATCTTGCGATTCGCGATTTTATTGGTGGCGCTAAATTTAAAAACAGAGAGGAGAAAACGCAAAGTTATAGTTAAGTAAAACTCGGGTCTACTATTGTTCTTTACACTAATATAAAACCGATAAATACAACAATTCAATGTGATCTACAAACTGTAGTTCTGCTGATTTGAAGAATTGTCAACGCACAAGTCAAAATCTGAGTACACCGTAAAAAAAGTTAAAAATATTCACCTTCAACTTGTCAATTTTATTTTAAATTTAAACTTTACCAATAGAATCGCGTGCCGTAAGAATCAAAATATAAAAAGTTGGGTTGGGAACTTTGGAAAATGATTTACCTCCGTTATTCGACGTTGCTCTCTTGAATATCCCCGATGTTGCGCTATCAAATTTCGACTTAACTGCTAGGAGGTTATTGATTAATACCTATATAAACAGATGGATAGATCGCGGAGCACGTAAATACTGGCCTCCGAAATCACCAGACTTAAATCCTTGATATATTCTATCTATGGGGACATTTAAAATTATTGGTTTATTCGGAATTATTAATGATAAATCAACTCCTATATGAAAAAGTCTATCTGCAGCACATTTTTGTCACTTTGACAGCGATAAAATAGGTGCATCGTTTTTTATCACCGATAAAAATGCTTGTTCCTCAAAATCAGAGTACATCTAGTAGTCGCACGTCACTTTAAAATCTGTTCTGTCAGCTATAATTTTTAAGTATTGTTGAAACTATACTGTACAATATGAGTCGTTATGGGAAAATTTCGACTGAACAAATTGCAAAAAACATAGAAAAATCAATTCCGCAATCCACAAAAAAACACGAAATCGTCAATATTTTTAATAACTGTTCCTTTAAATAATTGTATAAATAAAGATAATTATTGTTGTTGTTCGTTCACATATTCTGTCGTTAATTTATCTTGCCAAAAAAACACTCGAGCTTTTCTTTTATGGATAAATTTCTTTTTAACTCAAAATTTTGCCAATCAGTAATTTTGCTCGAAAAACTGACATTTGACAAAATCGCTCGACCTGCGGTCTCGCGATTTTTTCTTGTCAGTTTTTCTTATAAAATTACTGATTGGCAAAATTATTTCGTTACAAAGAGAAATTTATCCGATAGAAAAAAGCTCTTGTGCTTTTACTGTTGACACTAATTACCAATCTCGGTAGCGCGGTGGGCTAGAACATGGAGCTATGAACGTAGCTAGTTTTACTGTCTGCCGACTCCTGAGTTCAAATCCCGACTTCGACCCTGAAAAAGTCGAAGGGAGTGATTACTGTCTGGTCGGGGAAAGAAGACCCGCGGAAAGAATGTGATTTTTGCATTCCATTCACAATTATTAAGCCTAAATGAAATAAATGATTTAGTGCATGGCAAATTTTTGTGATCATTTGCATCCGCACCTACTCATTGGGAGAGATATTATATTCTTAGGATATGGTTTCGCAGACATCTGGCGACTTATGGGCTATACACTTCCTTGCAGCGCACGCCTTCTTTCGCCGGCTGGACAGTATGTGTCCACGTTTTTCAACACTGTAACTCCCGTAGTTCAGGCTTTGGATTTGTCTAATGTTCTGTTTTTATTTTTTATAACAGCGATAAATCAACAGTTTCCAGATAATTCGTAACAATTTTTTAATCTCTTAACGTGCCCAAGGATCATTTAATCGTCGAATACACGCATGTATCGATTCTAATAATGGTCACTTCCAACACAAAATTGTGTTTACTCTCACATTTACAAAAAAAAAAAAAAATAATATAATATCAACGTTTAAATGAAAGTATAAATCGTGAATTCCGTCCACCCAGTATTGATTGATCTCCGTAGCATTACTTAAACTTTTGTTTTGAAAGTGATGGTGATGAATAATAATGTATCACAATAAAAGCTAAACATTACTATAATTTGTTCAAATTATGAAAACAAGTGTCTTGTCTACTAGATGAAATTATTATGTATTATTGCATATTACTATTTAAATTAAATGCAAATAAAATATTACAAAATTAAAATTGTAGTGATACCGGCATATTCTTTTTATAAATATTAAAATTCATAAAATTACTTTTAATGAATGTCTAGAAGTGGCAGCTGGTGAAATTTATTTTGTCATTCATATTTTAGTATTGGAGCATAGAACTCGAGAGATACTCTAAGGCATAACTGTCAAAACTAGATGAAGAAGTGTTGCAGGAAAAAATTAGGATTGAAATTTGCGAAAAAAATTGCGAAAAAGGGTGCCTCACCCGGGTATTTTTTAGACAATTTGTAAAATAACTCTGATGTGGTTGACAACAAAACACCATATTATGCACTCGACGCGCGTTTCGCAAACTAAGTCGGCAGCTGGAAATGATTAAAACTAACTTTTTGCTAATAATGTATCTTATTTATACCTGAACTATTATTACGGCTCGGTGAAGCGTGACTAACTAACCAATACCATGCACTCTATAAGGTTGGCCCTCTATCACTATTCATACTATTTTTTGTGTAATTTTCCGTCAGTTTTCTGTTTTTATACCCTTCTTAATTAATTTTAAATTGCTTCTATCTATCTTATGGTTGTTCTCAAACGCCTGTTGGACAACAGTTCACTTATCTGTTCAACCATATTTTACTAAGAGCCATATGCTCCGTGAATCTAGTTTGATGAATTGATCCGTCTAGTTTGTCCAACATGCTTTTGATTACAGTTCTTACAGCTAATTTCGTAAATTCCCAACTTTTTGTTTGTTTCAGATTTGTTTTTGGGATTTTTTGCCTAAAAGTTGTAGTTTATTCCTGATGAATGAACCACTGTCATACCTGTATCATAAAAAAATCTTACTAATACCATGCATGAATCGTATCGTATAGAATCGATACAAATTTCGGATTTTCTCTTTTTTTTACACGACTGTTTAATTTAGAAATAAAGTTGTCAATATCATTGACTTTTGTATCAAACACTACCAAAATATCATTCACATACCTAAGCCCTAGGGAAATATTACTCTCCGATTCTAACTTGGCACTTGACGGTGCAGAGAGAGAATAAATATCGCTCAGGGGCTGCGAGATACAGGGGAAAGTTTGAGGGTAAGGAACAACAGGAAAAATTAAGAAAAGGGCGTGTAATTTAAAGAAAGGAATGGTAGAAAGAAAAAAAGTACACTTGTAGAACCGCCACTCCTAAAAACATAAAACATAAAAGCACCAAAAAATAACACCCCCGATTCAAAGCGAGGGTTAAAACAGACACACACCATACCCCCATGCCAGCGCGTCCTTCCATAGCTTGCACTCTTGGAAAGAAAATCTTAAAACTATTAGGTATTCCACTATTCACACAATTTCATAAGTAGCCTCACCTATTTTTTATAAAATAAATTTTTATTGTAATTCTATAAAAATACTACACCAATAATCAGAAAAATTCCTATTATCACTAACTTAACTAATTTAAATTCATAAAATTACACAATTAAAAACTATATCACAATTTAAATATATAATCATTACTAAATTTACATCCATAAATCATTCTTTTTTTTCTCTTCATTTCTTTTTTTAAATTTTATTCTTCAATTTTTTTAAAAAATCACTTTAATTTTAAAATTAATAAATTTCATAAAGGGAATATTTCGAGAAAATATTTAACAAAAAATTAAAATAATTCTTTAAATTTCTTATTTAATTTAAAAAAAACTTAAAATCTTGTATGTTGTACCATAAAAAAAAGACATCATTAAAAAAAATTATTAAAAAAAAAATAAAAAAAAAAAAAAAATTTTCTAACATAAATAATAGAAATTATTTAAAACTTTAAAACTCCCCTTATTAATCTAAATTTAACAACTAATATTATAAAACAAAAATATTAAAAAAAAAAATTATAAACTAACCCAACACTACTCAAACAAACAATCATTCCCTCTTTTTTATAATTATACCTTTGGAAAAAATTCCAATAACTGATGATTTCATACACCTCACTTAACACCAAAAACAATTAAAATTTTCACAACTTATGATTAACTGTAATAATATAAAACCTAAGAACATTTTAATTAAAAATCTTTCTATTCCTTTAAAAACGTATATAGCCAACTAAAAAAAAAATATAATAAAATAACAATAAAAATATTAAAAAAAAAAAAAAAATGTGCAGGACATAGACGAACAAACTGAATAGACGGTGTTTAGACCACTCCGCATCCAAACTCATGTGCTAAGCTAGAATCATAGACTGGTACTCGGATTCTTCTCTTGCTTCTGTGTAGAATCTGTCCATGAAGAGACTGGCAATAAATGGTGATAAAGAGTTACCCATTGCGATACCTTCATGTTCGAAAAAAATTATCATTGAAACGAAAACAATTTTATCGTTGCAAGGTGAAATCCATGTGAAATGTTCGTATTGGAAATGAAAAGAGTGGTCTCTTTCTCACAAAATTCCTTAGTGATGCTCTCGGTTTTGTGAATTAATATTTGTTTCACATCATCAGGTTGTTTTAATCATTTATTGGAAATAGAAAAAAAATCAACGATTAAAATTCTTGTTGCCTGATGATGTGAAACAAAAATATTAATTCACTAAACCAGTAGCACCAATAAAGTATTTTGTGTGAGAGATATCTTTTTTTCATTTCCAAGAAAATAATTTGGATTGATAAGAAGTTTAGTTAATTGAATATACGAGCTGAATATATTCTTTTACGCCAAACGCTAACAAATAAAATAACTATTTTACCTACAGGTAATATGCTTACCTTTAAATAAAATGCTTACCTTTTATATGTCATGTACTAAAGACAATTGCTGATTTTGCGCACCAGCGAACATTTGCATGATTAACACAGTTTTTATATTTTCTGAAAAACGTCTCCACATTTGCGTAAAACGAAAATGATTTTTCAGCATCTAGAGTTAAACAAGGGTACTTTTTTCATGTAAATTTCATGGAGGATTTCTCTCAGACCAATTTTTTCGTATAAAATAATTGGAAAAGAATATGGGGTAAATTTAACAATGCCCCCATCTTCATTCACCCATTTACAGGAACAGGAAAAATTGAAAAATAAAATCAAAAATGTATTTTTATACTCTGTACAACCAGTAAAAATGTTGTTTCAATAGGGCAGTAAGTTTTGGAGTAATCGTTGAAAGTACTCATCATCGACCCCTTTCAAAAGGTTATATCTCCCCCTATTAAAGAAACTAGCACTATTTTTGACGTACTATTCGCCCTAGAGAGTTGGTTACGATTTTCGTGGCTCACGGCTAAACTATAAAAAATAAATACTTTTTTAACACGCTTTTATTAGCTTCACTTGTATGTTTGTTTGTTTGTTAGTTTGTAACCGACTCTTTGGACTCGATTTTGACCCACTTTAAACGGACAGATTTAATTGAAACTTTGTACACTTACGAAGAACCGGTAACAATACAATAATTTGATAAGTTTATATCATTATCCTGATCAGGATCGCCAGTCCTTTCCTCACGTATCCTCTGCGTGAGAGCAAGAGGCTTAATATTGTAAGTATATTCCGTGATTCTCAGTTCGGTCGTTGGCAGAGCGGGCAAGTCTTAGTCGACGCGAAACGACGGACTCCTCGGGCGTGAGTTCAAATCCCATGGCTGAAATAAAAAAATATTTTTTTTTTCAGAAATATCTGTTGGATCGTAATATGTTATAATATCAGCATCAATAAGCAATATAAATATAGTTTAAAAAAAACTACAAAACACGCTTTCATAGCACATCAAACTAAAAAGTGAAAAATAAATATAGTTTAAAAAAAACTAAAAAACACGCTTTTAAAGCACATCAAACTAAAAAGTGAAAAATAATTATTAATATAAACTGAAAACAATAATGAACGAAAAAATACTAGTATTATTGTGAAAAAAGCGTGGGGCGCTTTGTGCCATATTTTTCGTATATCGAGCAACCCACGATTTTTTTCACAATAATACTAGTATTTTTCGTTCATTATTGTTTTCAGTTTATATTAATAATTATTTTTCACTTTTTAGTTTGATGTGCTTTAAAAGCGTGTTTTTTAGTTTTTTTTAAACTATATTTATTGGATAATTTTGTCCTCTACAAGTTTGGTCTGATAGAATTGACGAATCTGTTATGGTTCTCTCAGCGTTTTGAGTGAATATAATAAATTCATTTATTTATCTAAAGAAGATAGTAAATACTATTAATACACATAGTGACATAGTAGACGTATGGTTTCAACAAGACAGAATAATATAATAATACAAAAAAGATACAATAGTAAATAAAAATAGCATTGAAAATAACTTAACTAAACAAAAATTGCATTGAGAACAATTTAACTACTCGTAGGTTACTAAGCAGTATTTTTCTTTAAGTATAAAAGTTGAGATTTAAATTGTTGAACAGTTTTACTGGCCTTAATTTCACGAGGAAGAAGATTGAACTGTCCAAATCCCTTGTGGAACAAACTTTTCATTGTACCTACTCTTAGTTGTTCTTTTTACATAAAAATTATTTGTAATTGCCGTACGAGTGTTACGTAGGTGTACCTCAATAACAGGCAATAACTGTCGTACTAGATAGTCCGGTAAAATATTATTAATCGTCTTAAAAATAACAGTCATAGTTTGGAAGTAAAGAAATTGTTCAATGTTAAGCCAGTTCAATGTATCTAGCATCATTTGACTACTTGAGAACTTGTTGCATCTTAATATTTCTCGCATTGCCTTATTTTGAAGAACCTACAACTTACTAAAATTTGTACAACTTACATATAACACTGAACTTCAACAGAGAAAATGATGCAATATTAGTGTATTATAAACTGTTAACTTCGTGGACATTGATATAAAAGGAGCAACTCTACTAAAACCTTCTTTTGCCAAGTTTTTTTGATATGTATTCAATGTGCTTATTCAATTTCAATTCCCGGTCAATTACTAGACCTAAGTATTTTACTTCCTGAACAAGCTCAACTTTTTCATTATTTATTAGAATATCAAGATTTAAACTGATAAATTTGTTGTACAAATAATTATTACCCACGAACATTCATTTTGATTTCAATTCATTTACCTTAAGTTTATTGATTTTAGATTTCTCTGTCAAAACCTTTAATTCTAAGTTTACAGTAGCTACCATCTTTTCAAAATTAGTATTTTCATAATAGATAAGGGTGTCGTCAGCAAATAGGTGGATTTTACATTTCCTTAACACATTCCCAAGGTCATTTATATAGAGAATAAATAATAAGGTACCAAGAACACTGCCTTGAGGGACTCCAAAATTATTTAGTATTTGCTTAGATAAATTTCCATTCATTTTTGTTATTTGGTACCTATTAGTTATATAACTTTCAATCCAACTTAAGACGGTGTGATCAAATCCGTATCTTTTTAGCTTTAACAGTAGTATTTTACGGTTGATTCTTTCAAAAGCTCGCTTAAGATCTATGAAAACAGCGCAAATTCCGACCCCTGCTTTATGAAGGGTCGCGGCGCACCTTTTTTAAAATGTTTTTTATTTTTTTTTGCATATTTGTCCGGTCAGTCGAATCTGAAACTTTGGATCGTTATACACAGTATTTAATTTTGAAGAACTTCCAACCATTTTCAATCAATACTTAATTATTGTCAACTTAACACAGGGAAATTATCTCTCTATCTTGGACTAACCCTGTATATTTCGACAGTGAACGTAAATATATGGAGAATATCAGTTTTATTTTTTTAAAATAAAAAAAAATCATGAATATTTTGACGAATACTAAAAGAATTGCTATTAAAGGAGACCTACAATAATTGAGGATCTTGCTTGCAAAACCGTGTTTTAAATTATTATTCGACGTACCCTCGTATTCTTTATCTATGTGAAAAATTATATAGGATCAATTTGTTTACTGTCTTTCACCATCTTAAACTGATGGTGCTAAAGCTCGACAATCCCCACACTCTACACTGCTCACATTATTAAAAAAAAGATACTGTTGGATGTAACTGCAAATCTCATTTGATTCGGTTTTTCTTTTTCTGAAATCGCATAATCCTCTGTAAAAAGCATCATTAACAAAGTTGTTTTAAAACGGCTTTTCTGTCTATGCATTCTTAAAACTCCTTTTTTTTTTCAAAACAAAACAAAAAAAAACAGTTAACTTATTGTAACTAAAATCGGACCAGAAGCTTCAATATGATATTTTAGATCGATAGTCTAAATCGCTTGAATGTTAGAGCGGGGATCGCCAGACAGACAAAATAGTGAAAGCCACTTCAGGTTATTAGGGGATTTTAAAACGAGTCACTGCAATTATTAAATCTCGAATTTTCATGCCCACTTATATTATTATTCCATTTGTTATGCTTTGCCAATATGCATTTTTGTTTGCTCTTCTGCACCAACAACAACTGGACCGTATCGATTGTGATATATAGGAGAGTCGGGTCCCAAAGGGTTACAACTGATGGATGATCCTACATTCCCGCCCCAAACACACATTACAGAAAATACCTTAAAAACCACTTATCCCATTTCTGTAAGCGATCCGCGAATCAGGCAGGTATGAGGCAAGTTTCAATTAAGTTGAACCCAAAATCGATCTCTGTCTAGGCTGGCAGGCAACTAAGAGAAGAGGAGTTTTGGCATCACCGTGATTGCAAACTATTCCCATGGCCGCGAGGAGAGAAACAGGATGGGATGGGGTCGGATGAGAACAAACATTTCGTAGAATTTACCGCGACAGCCGAAGGAGAGTTTTACAGGGTGTCCCGTTACCTTTAGGATTTTAAGTATTCCTTGGTGGACTAGTAACACGACGAAATTAAAGCCTAGCAAATCCGGGACAAATTTATTCACATTTCCTAAAAATATATTATCGACTCGTTGCGCGTTGTTCAGGGTGTAACACTGTAACACATACATAACATAAATTTAGGCAGTGATTCTATGGACCGAAATAAGTAAAAAATATTATGTAAGCATTCACTGTTTTTGAAATGCAGGGATTGGTTAATAAAACAGATTTTTTGAACTTATTTTTCGGTAAACCTGGTTTATGAACATTACGTAGTAGGTAATAAAATTCTCAATCACTTTTTACAGTGTGACCCAGCTAAGATTTCACACGCGATTTTCTGGGTAATTTTCAAGACAAATTCGTAGTTCAAAAACTAATGTGATGTAGTTTTTTTCGAGGAATCCGCGGCCACCAAAAAAGAGACAGTTGAACATTAAACAAAAATCTTATGGCTAAAAAACGGATTTTTTCAACAAAATCAAAATGACGGATTATTATATTTTTTGTTGTAAGGAATTGCTGGAACAAATTCCGTATAATTAGTTTTTTTATATCGCTTCCGGTTTGGTCGAAAATGATTTTCTCTTCCAAAAATTTTGAATTCCCCAATATGTTTTGGTTGCATTCAACAGAACATTCAACCATCTATCAGAAATGTACAAAGTAATTTTGTGATATACCTAACTGTTTTCGAAATATTAATAGCTCTTTGACTGAAGAGAATTTCGTACCATATAATAATAATGGCAATTTTACATGTAATTTTGCAATTATTGTCTTAGTTTAACACCTGCCCACTACAATTTGGCCCTAATAATGGTATTATTTCTAACAGGCGTCTTGACCACAACTACCTGTGTCGAAACTTAAACTGCGTGCTGTTATGGTAGGTACGAGAAAAAGTCAAAGACCTATTAATATTTCGAAAACGGTTAGAGATATCACAACTGTGGTTTATGCATTTTTGATAAGTAATTGAATGTTCTGTTGAATGCAACTAGCTATGAAGCTGGAACACTCTGTACAACGTTCTGCCGGTAGTACAGATCATCCTCATTGTCCTACCAAGTTTTTAACATTTTATGAATACTTTGCCTTGTACCAGCAGGACAAGAGATTACGTATTTAAAAAGAACGTTTTCTATCAGAACAAAAAACTGGTGGTTGGTAGTATTTCTTGTTTAGTAGTGGCGAAGATGATTGTGCCTGTGCGATGAACGTGGAGTATATTGCGATGTTTTGCAATGGAAGCGTTCTTACAAAATTGCGGATTGGAGCAGTTTCTTCCAACTTTATTGGTAAATAGGTGTGTAAATAATATCTACCTTGCACATCATGTTATGCACCAGTTATACCATATCTAATATCTAACAATTGGGGCATATTTTAAGATATAACTACCAAGACTAAATGAAGATGTTTTGCAAAAAAAATACTATTGAAGTTGCAATGGCAAAAGTGGCCTGCTGACGCAGCTTATTTTGTAGACAATTTTTAAAATATTACCAATACGTTTTTTTTCATGATCAGGAGGCCAATTTATCGACAGATTTCGTTAAAAAAAACGTTTTTCTGTAAAGTTATGACAGTATGGTATTCGCAAAATTAATAATTCATCTAAAACAAAATTTCAATATGTCACAATTTACAAACTTACTACAAAAGTGTTGACCCTGCAGGCCATCCCTGAAACTTCCCGCTATTTTCGAGCTTAAAGCGCTCAAAAATATACGTATTAGTTAATTTTTGAGCTCACCGAGCTCAAAATATTACACACATACATTTTTGAGCTCTACGATTAGGTGAAAAATCTCGAGGTTATATTAAAAAAAACACTTCTTTTGTAATTTTTGAACTGCGATATCTTTTGAACAAATTAACCAATCGAGATGCAGTTTGCAGAATTCAACGCAGTTTTTCAAGTATAAAAAGTTATGTTTGTACCAAAAATCGATCCGACAAAAATTTTGAATGTTATTTCAAAAAAAAAACACTTTTTGTAAATTTTTCGTAATCGATATCTCTTGAACGAATCAACCGATTTTGATGCGGTTTACGGCATTCAACGCAGTTTTTTAAGTACATAAGTTATCTTAGTACCAAAAATCGATTCGACAGGAATTTTGAATGTTATTTCAAAAAAACACTTTATTACGAATTTTTCGTTATCGATATCTCTCGAACGAATCAACCGATTTTGATGCGGTTTACGACGATCGACGTTGTTTTATAAGGAGAAGAGCTGATTATATTTTGGAATTGATCGGTTAAGTAGTGTAGAAGATATTCCAAAAAAAACAAATTTATGAAAATTTTATTTTTGAGATTTCTCAAAATCCACTGGGCCAAATCGGTTCTAATTCACAGAAAATCTAAGTTGAGTCAACTCCTTTAGAATGCCGCAAACCGCGTTTCGATCGGTCAAGCCGTTCAAAAGTTATGAGAGGTTTACATACACCGTACACACATACACACACACACACACACACACACATACACACACAGCCATACAGACACCATCGTGGGAATAATCAGAATAGCTTCTTAGGACCTCAAAACGTCGAGATCTGACAAAAACTCGATTTTCGAAAATCAGGGTGAAACCAATAACTTTCCGATTTCTGAAAATTTTCAATTTTCTTAGCGGGAAGTTAAAAGAACGTATCTAATTTTTTAACGAAATCTGAAATATGATTACGAAAACAAAAAAAAATGTTTTGCAAATATTTTTCAAATTGTCTACAAAACAACCCGGATCGGTAGGCCATTTGTGCATTTTTTTTCGTAATGTGGAATGATAATTTTTGTTACAAAATTACATCATTTAGTGTGGTCTTGGTTTGTCAGACATTACTGTATTACAATGACATAATGTGTATGTTTGTAATATACATGTCTTATGTTGTATTTACAGTTTATTTCAAACTTATTTGCAACATAAAAAACATCGGATTCTTTGACTGCGGGAAAGGGAAGAAGCCGACGTTTTTTAAGTTATAAATCAGTTTGAAATAAAGTGTAAATATATTTTAACATAACGTGATTGAAAAATAAAGATATGTTATTATGATTATGAAAACATTAGATACGTTTCATACCAAAAATTTAAAAACAACTTGAAGAGTTATTAAGAAATAGCCAGGTACTGCAATAAAACCATTAAATGTTTGTCGACGAAAAGTACCCCGTGCAGAATAATCGACGCTTCGGAGTTTAACGTACTGAAAGTATATACGAACACAATAGACTTAAAAGATCCTTGCCAGGCTCCAGGCAAATTTCAAATTTTACCATTCAATCCATTCAACCGTTGCCGAGTCGCGGGACTGCTGCAGAATGTAATGGAAAAAGAGAAAAAACAAGGGCAAGCTGCACTTTGACGGGCTTAGCCGGTGTCCCGCTGTTAGGGGTGCAATTGCGCGTCCGATCAGGTACCCCGATGGTCCAAGGACACTCGGTTTGAGGGTTGTTGAGATGCTTTTGCCTGTGCTGCTGGTACAGTCGAGCTAAGATTATCGGCAGCAACGCGAAATTTTCCAGGAATTAGTCATGCAGACAGGCACTGTTAAAACCCAATGACCGTTTCCGTGATCGGGGGTTGGTCGTCATTAAGTATACTGACGCCAAGGGGTATTTGGATACGGTCAATACAAATACACACAGTTTCGTTTTACTGTAATATCGAGATAAATAAGTACAGTGTGGAACAAGATTTTAAACTGAGAGACGTTAAATAACATTTCAAGGCTAAACTGAGAAACCTCTTATGTGATTTTTAGTTTTTTTCCTAACAAATGTGTTTGACAATTATAAAAGTTTTGATTTTTTCTTATACAGGGTGTTTCCTATGTAAGCATCAATAATTCATGAGGTGATTTCTCAAGATGTTTCGTGAAGAAAAGTTCATATGGGCACGTGTACAAAACCGCACCATTGCATTGCCTAGATACAGAATTACAAATTTACCTGTATCGAAATCTTCATGATGGAGAGCTATTTTCTAAATTCGAGCTCCTGAGGTTCGATTCTATTTTAATTAAAAAAGGATCTCTTGTTATATCTCGATAAGCGGATGAAAAGTATAGATCAGCAAATGATTTATTTTTGCATCAATAACGTAAAAAAAGTAAAAAAGAAATATTTACAGAAATTGCTGGAAATGATAAAATATAAACCAGAAAAAACCTGATCTTGAAAATATTATTATTATTTCATCACCTGAATTAATATTTTTTTGCTTCAATTGCTGATTTACTTTCCGGTGACTATAAACCACTTGATTTTTTTAAAAAACATGAATGACATCCTTTTCACGTGTTCTTGAACCTGTTACGTCCTCAGAAATATATAATGTTATAATGTCACTAAGAAATTCACCATATGATTTAAACACTAAAATTATAAAAGATACTTTTAACATATTTGTTGTACATTTCACTTACTTTGCCAATGAATCCTTTCTATGGGTATTTTTGGCGACACATTTAAAATCATTACAGTGTTTTAAAAAGGGAAGGTAAATAAGGTTGACAACTACTGTCCCATCTCAATCATTTCAATATTTGGGAAAATATTGGAAATATTGATCAGCTTTCTTTCTTTTAAACACTAATTAATATTGTTTACGTAAATTCTACAATCTAAGCCATTAGAGTGTTGTGTGAGATACTGTTGAATGTCTTGAGGATGGTAAGCACACAGAGTATTGTGTGAGACACGTGAAGGAATGTAGTTGAATGTCTTGAGGATGGTAAACACACAGCAGTAACGCTGTGTGGCCTCAGTAAGGATTTTGATTGCATCTTTCATGATACATTGTTGGAAAAAATTACTTCAAACTTCAAAATAGTATGTAAATTTCAATAGTAGTACGTCAGACTTGAAAGCATTACATGGTGTACCCCAAGGCTCGGTCTTGGGACTTTTATTATTTATAATTTATATTAATGATCTCCATTATCATATAATCCCAGATTGATGAATTTTTTGCTAACGATGATATGTTCCGATAACAATAAAGAAAATCTATTACAAATTACTAAAGATATAAAATAAAGGCCAAGTCTTGCTTTTCTTAAAATAACCTAAAAGTGAAGAAGTAAAAAACGCGAAGAGTTATTTTCTCCAGCAATGCAAAATGCAACGCATAAAGGGGTTGTGTGAAGGTAATGGGGATCACTCTGAACAGTTTTTTTTTAAATGGACATGTCATATAGCTATTCTCTATTAAATTGAATCGCGGAGTTCAAAAAGCCATTAAGTCACTGTTTTTTCAAATATCACTTCAATCTGAAACAGTTGTTGCACATTTTTATTTTAGTGACTTAACAATTAGCTGGTTTTTATTTCCGTGAATCAATTATCAGGTCATGATTTTCATTTAAAAAACAACTTAAAAAAGTGTTACGTAACAATACGTTAGTAAATGCGTATTACTCGGTCTATAATTATTTTCATATTTATGGTATTATACGAGTACTTTTTTGGGAACTTATCCATAGCTATTCTATATATAAAAAGTGCAGACACAGCTATCACGACTTGGTTTATGTCAGTGGCTAAATGTTATATAATAAATCGCAGATAGTTACTATATATCTCTGATTCTCTTCATCGACGAGGCCAACTGGCTAATGCTAAATAAATTTTCATAATAATCATGTATGGCCGCCGAAGAGAGTCCATATGTACTACAGAACAATTTTCAATATTAGTTTTCGGTGAACAATGAACATACTAAATAATGAAAGCAGTAAAAGATACAGTGGTAATTAGCATTATTTGTGTTTACTGATATTCATTTATGATATTTGTACTTTAAGTTGTTGACAGCA
The DNA here is from genome assembly GCA_029963845.1 of Rhamnusium bicolor. Taxonomy (NCBI): domain Eukaryota; kingdom Metazoa; phylum Arthropoda; class Insecta; order Coleoptera; family Cerambycidae; genus Rhamnusium; species Rhamnusium bicolor. The sequence goes on along the minus strand of JANEYF010000668.1, from coordinate 57,634 downwards.
TCAAATTTATTTACATTTGTAGTGACTATATTTAATATTTATTTTGAAATAATCATTTATTTACATCATTTGTACAATTTATGGAATTTTAAATGCATATTGTATGCCCATTCTTTAGGTTGAAATATGTTCGTGTTTCTATATCACCAAATTATGTGTAATAGTATACGTATGAATACTAGACAATGAATTGTCGATACTCTCGGATAGTAAATAAAATATAATTGTTTTCACTTTATATCGACGTTTCGATTTATTTCTTATTCTTTCTCAACCTGAAAACTCTAACAGGCCTATATACCGGGCACTGCCGACAAAACTATCATCTGCATAAACTCGGCCTAGCGGAAAACGCCGAGTGCCGTCTATGCCTGGAGGATGATGAGAAGGCAGACCACATCTTATGCACCTGTCCCGCTGTGGAGAGGATCCGATTCTCAATATTTGGCAAAGGGCAACTGCTGCCAGAGGATCTGGACACATTATCACCCAATAAAGTTATCAGTTTCATTAAGAAACTGAACTTATTGGGTGAAATATAATTAGGCGTGAGCCAGAATAGGCCTGCTGATGGCCGCGGTGGAGGGTCTACTGAGACCCACTCACAACAAACCTAACCTAACCTAACCTAACCTTCCTCAGAATTTCGGTAATAAACCTAAAATAACTGCATTTTAAAAATAGAATTGTCGTAATCGAACAACAGTCACATAAGATAATAAAGAACTCAAGCAAGATACTAGGAAGAATTTGAGCATCCATAGAGTTCCCTCTATTTTTGGAAGCTATCTGTTTTTGGTAGATTTTTGTATTCTTGAATGTAATCTTCTTGGTATTAAGGCAGCCTTTTCAATACGAGTGAAATCTGAAAATCCCGTTTTAAGTGAATCATGCACAGAATTAAGTCTTTGGAATGGTTAGTTGTGGATACACCATTTCACTATGACAGCTAGACAAGCAAGCAAACTGTTGTTAATTGCCAAATGCTTTTCCCAATTTGTTCATTAGTTTATATAAACATTGTAATGTTCTAGATTATTTTTGCATTCTTAAATTATAGAGGCTAGCTTAACGTTATCCAATTGTATGTTCCCTTTTTTATATAATCACATTGTTGAACGTTTTTTCATGCACAGCAACCACCTCAATGGTCCTCATATTTTCACCATCTTTGTGCCTAAATGACTGTCGGGTACTACACTTCCTACAAGACTTTTGGTACTTCAGTTATTGTACAGTAGATTGAGTTTCACATACTTGAAGCAGCCATTCAACTTGTCATAAGTTGATCACAATTCAGCAGCATTCCTAATAGACTATTCTGCAATTTTGGTCCAACTAGACTCAATCGTTCCTACTAATTTTCTCCCATTTGTCTTCCTTTTAGATAGTACCTTTCTTTCTTAAAATTGATGATTTGTTTCGAATTAAATGAAAGTCGGATTTCGAATAAGTCACGCTGAATTGTCTGAGACTGTTTCATCAGCTCTAGACAATGTAAAATCAATATTGTTTTGAGTCAATTTCAAAAGCCTAGTAGTATCAAAACAAAAAAACATTTTCAAATATCAACGATGACCTCATGAGCATCTTAAACAAACTGTTGTGCAGTATCTTTAGATCTATCAGTTAGTCGTTTTATTTCCAAAGGATACTTTGGTGCAATTTATTTATTTACATACAAGCTCGATAACATGAACATTCAAATACATGGACATCTTGGTCCTGTGAACAGTTTTCCCCTAACTACGTGGGAACGTGAATAGCATCACCGTTTACCAATAGTAAATGCCTTTCACTCTACGAAAAGGCAAACATTCTCGAGGAACACAAGAAGGGGAAGACTGTGCTACTCTTTCCAAAAGCAACAGCAATGTAAAATTTCTTGCCGATGGGTGGTTGCAATATTTTGTGATTATAGAATGCGATTCTTGAAAATTATGGGTAAAAAAATTATTATCCCAAATATAACTTGTTGATCCTTTCAAAGCAAAATTGTCAAAATTGATTAAAAAAAATTGAATTTTGTGAAAACCAACCGTACAATGCAGACGAAATTGGTTTAGATTGAAAATTTTTTATCTTTGTATCACCATTTCCGAGAACCCAATGGTAAGCACAATAACTCTCACCCTGTATACTTGTTTTATCTTCATTGTTATGAATGTTATGATATCTGAGTTAAACTAATATTGTAAAGCTAGCCCTTTGAGTATATTTTTTCAGTATCCAATTAACTGATCCAAATAATTATGAGTATTCTCTCAATTACAAAAGTTTTCTTGGATTATCATTAGAGAAAACAATAATATATTTTAAAATTCTTAAACATTTACGAAATTATTAATAAAAAAATGTGCACTATTCGACTAAAATATTTTCAAACCGTTTTAAATTGATGGCCTTATTCCCGCCAAATTTAATTTCAGTTCTAATTATTTTGACTAAAAAATGTATAATTTCGCTCAATTATAAGATAACCACATGATAACAACTTATGTTCATAAACAGATATTTAATGATTTTATACTTAAATAAAGTTATTTCCCCAAATTCTACCCTTTCGCCATGAGATTAGTGTTGTCCGAAATCACCGATTCCCGCTGGCTGTTTCTATTTATTGCTTCACTTTCCTTGGTCTTTCTCCCTCGAATAAAGAGTTTCCAAAAGGGTTTATATTTCATAGAGAAACATAAATAATTTCATCCCCTTCGGCGATCGATGTACATACGTAGTAGTATTTGCCGGTTGAGTTATAGAGTTAGGGTAGGTCAATAACTAACAGGAAATGCCGGCCTGTTGTTTGTCAGCCAACGTGGATAGATTTTGAGTCGGTTGAAGCGGTTTTTGCTAACAGCGGTCGAATAACTTATGTGAGGCGGAAGTCGCTACTTTTAACTTGTAACTGGTTTTCTCTGCGTTATTTTTTGGGTTCTTTTATTGGACTATTAGGCACCGATTTGTACAGAGTCGAAGCGAGCTGATTTTTGATCTGCCACTGATTAATTGGCAATATTGACATAAAAATTAATAAGATCTAATGAGCCGATGTTGATACTTGGTCCTAAATCATGTTGACTTGAAAACCTGAGGAAAAATTTGTTTTCTTCATACAAGAATTATGAAAAATAAATAAAAATCATTTGTTTTAAACAATTAAGGTGCCAATTATTTATCATGGTAGGTAATATTTGATTTGTTGAGTAACTAATAACTTGTTTTGGTTATTTTTAGTTTTAACACAAGATAGCATAACTAAAAAATAATACTATTTTTGCTGTACCGATAAAATTATACCCCCTCTTTTTATTTAATTTATTAATCATTATTGACATATTTTAATATTGTAAGTATTGTATAAGCATTTTATAGCATTTCTCACAGATTACGAATCTGGTAGCAAATTGTTCAATTTTTTTAAACGACGATTGTTGCAGCAATGATGATAACCTTGAAATTTACGGGCTCTCGGCAGAAATATTTGATATATATATATATATATATATATATATATATATATATATATATATATATATATATATATATATATATATATGGGACAATCCGCGTCAACCGGATCAGAGCTACGACCAAAATTAGGAGCAACCAAAAAATCAACCAAGGACTCATTTTAAAGCTCAGAGCGTCTACTTTCAAATGCCGAGTGCGCCTTTGAAAAATCCAATATGGCGGCTCCAATATGGCGGCCGAAAGCCGGAGAAAAATCGAGTGTCCAGCAAAGAAAGCTTGTAAAAATAAAAATTCGCAACCGATCGGGTCATTTCTTGTCTCAAATTGTAGCTGATGGACGCCCTAAAACGCTGGTGTGGTAGGTTGACAAAATCCAACATGGCGGATCCAATATCGCGGTCAAAAGTCCAATATGGTGGCCGAATTTTTGAAAATTAACCGATTTGCACCAAATCTGGTATACGGGGGTTTTGGGTGTCACTGATCACGAATTCGAGGTCAGATTTGGCAAACTCAAGATGGCGGATCCAAGATGGCGGACGAAATTTTCGAAAATCAACCGATTTGTACCAAATTTGTTATACGGGGATTTTTGGGATGTCCGATTACGAATCCGAAGTTTGATTTTTAAAATCCAAGATGGCGGACCCAATATAGTGGATTGGGTTGAGTTTGCGCCATATTCGGTCAATCATCTTGAATTTTAAAAATTTGACCTCAGATTCGTATTCAGAGACCCCAAAAGCCCCAGTATACCAAATTTGGTGCAAATCGGTTGTTTTTGAAAAATACTGGTTAAGAGCATTGTTAAATTTTAATCTGTTGTGTGTCTAATGTCTACATATATGTATATTTTATTGACTTTCAAATTGATTGGTCTTGTAATTGTTATGCCCACAGACATGGTCTTTAAAAAAAATTTTCTGTTGTGGAATTTCTACATCATTAGTTGGCTATTGAGCCCTGAAGAAATTTATATTAAACGAAACGTAGGCAAGGTAGCGTTTTATTTTAACCTAATGTCCTGGTTCCAACAATTTCAACCTGTAGTATATTAATTACTTAATAGGTAATAAAGAAAAACTCAAGAATAATCATTACTGCACATATGCTTCAGTGATTTGCTAAGATTTCAATACTGTTGAGCAATAACTAATTGATTTTGAGCCATGATGAGCCTCGACCTTCACTCTGTCAAAATTTTTAAATTCTTATCACAGATTTATCAGTGACCGCAAAAACCCCTTACATAAAATTTGGTGTCAATCGGCTGATTTTCGAAAATATCGCCGCCTTATTAGATCAGCCATCTTATTCCGCCAATTAATTTGAGAATTTTGAAAATTTGACCTCAGATTCGTATCGGCGACCTCAATAACACCCAATAACAATTTGGTACAAATCGGATGATTTTCGAAAATTTCGTCCGCCATCTTGATCCGCCATCTTGAGTTTGGCAAATATGACCTAGGATTCGTATCAGTGACCTCCAGAACCCCCAAATATCAAATTTGGTGCAAATCGATTGGTTTTAAAAAATTCGGCCACCATATTGTGCCATGTATTTTGTCAACCTACCACGCCAGCGTTTTAGAGGCGTCCATCAGTTACAATTTGAGACAAGAAATGACCCGATCGGTTGCGAATTTTTATTTTTACAAGCTTTTTTTGCTGGACACTCGATTTTTCTCCGGCTTCCAGCCGTATATTGGAGCCGCCATATTGATTTTTCAAAGGCGCTCGGCTTTGAAAGTAGACTCTAAGTTTAAAATGAGCCTTTTTTTTTGTTGCTCCTAATTTTGGCGTAGCTCTACCGGTTACCATTGTCCCATATATATATATATATATATATATATATATATATATATATATATATATATATATAAAATCGTTGAAATCTCATCGTTACGAATTACGTAATTTAAAAGTTTCAAGTATTTACATTTTATATACTGAGAGATCAACAAAAACACGATCAAAGTCACCTATGAATTTTCGAACGCAAGTCTGACTAGATATTAATACTGTGATATCACTGTTATGTCAGATTGAAGCTTAAGGTTAGGTTAGGAAAGAAATATGGAAAGAAATGCCTATTGCTGGTCTTCTAGGAGATAAATTTGCTTCAACTAGCCTTCTCCTAACAATTCTATCGCTGACGTTAACCTGGTACATTTCTTTCAGTTACTTACTTGAACAGCCGTCATATGTTGAACTCGCAGGATTGATGTCGTGAAAAATCGATCATCGCGAGAAGTTGTGCTCCGATTTCATCCAGATCTCGGCCTTCTACAGTATTCGCCAGTTTCTACAAGGCGAACAACTGCCCTGTGGACACTGGATCGAAAAAACCCAATCTTTCAGCGACTTCGAGGATTTTAAAACCAGCATCAATTAAAGCAACTGCTCTAATAAAATTTTCCGGGTATTTTCGAAAATTAGCAGCACTTAAAATAATCCGTGGAATAAAACACCACAGAAATTAAACAACCTCCGAAACCAAAGCTGAAGCTGCACGGGCGAGGATTACACGTATGAAAACACACGGATATAATATATATATATATATATATATATATATATATATATATAAAAAAAAAAAAAAAAAAAAATATATATATATATATATATATATATATATATATATATATATATATATATATATATATATATATATATATATATATATATATATATATATATATATATATATATATATATATATATATATATATATATATATATATATATATATATATATATATATATATATATATATATATATATATATATATATATAGCACGTCATCTTGACCAAAATATGAATTACATTTAGACGTGACGACCGTCTTACAAACTTTATTGAGCTATTAGGTCGCGTCCTAAGAATTGATTGTGATGTTGTCGTATAGAGGTCGTAAATTATAATATTAACAAAACATCGTAGTTACGGTCCTGTTCATAGTTTGATTAATTCTCATAGATTACTTATGTTTTTACAAAAAGCCGTTCTGAATGGTCGGAATGAGATCAGAGGTAATTCGGTTATTCGAAAAATCTAATCTATTATGTATTATGTAAGATAATCAACGCAAAAAAACACTAATATCAATTTGACGATTCCGTCTGGATAATCCTTGTCTTTTTGTCTTTCTATTGACCGTTTTCTTAAACAATAACATTAATGTTTATTTAAGAAAAATAAAATATACAAAACAAATATGTATCACAATTTTCGATGTAAAATAAACAAGAAAACACGCAAGGGCTGGCTCCGCCCTTGTGTGTATTTTGGATAGAGATGTTGCTTAACTCATACATTACAAATATATTTATAAAATAAAAACAGAAAATAGTAGATTAAAACAATATATTTCATAACTAAGCTTCAACCTAAAGTATTAGAAGAAATAATATATCAATGAACATAGCTGTATTTCATACAATCTAATACCACATTAACAGGCACAAAAAGTGGGAAAGAACTAGTATATTTTTATTTAAAATTTTTTTCAGTATACACAAAATATGTAGAATCATTTGTTTTACATTTTTGCAACTTTTTTGTTCATTTTTTCTTCCTATTTTTTTCTTTTTCTTATCATTTTAAAAACTGACAAATGTTAACATTTTTAATCCAATAATCACTATCAGAAATCATTATTTAGTATTGGTTTGCATTCTCGGTGATATGCAGTGGAGTAGTTACTGTGATTATATTAATCTCTTCATTATTCTGCGGTCTTGCAGTTTTTTTATTAATTTTTTCTTCCTAATTTCTTTCTTTTCCTTATCATTTTAAAAACTGTCGAATTTTAACACTTTTAATCCAATAATCACTATGAGACATCATTCTTTAGTATTGGCTTGCATTCTCGGTGCGGTGCAGTGGAGTAGTTAGTGTGACAATATTAATCACTTAATCGCCACCGGCATTGGTAATATCGTTGGGAATGATTGTGTGTCCTTGTGTTTTCATACGTGTAATCCTCGCTCGTGCAGCTTCAGCTTTGGTTTCGGAGGTTGTTTAATTTCTGTGATGTTTATGTGGTGTTTTATTCTGCGGATTATTTTAAATGGTGCTAATTTTCGAAAATACCCTTATCTTCAGAAAATTTTGCTAGAGCAGTTGCTTTAATTGATGCTGGTTTTAGCATCCTCAAAGTCGCTGAAAGATTGGGTTTTCTCGATCCAGTGTCCACAGGGCAGTTGTTCGCCTTGTAGAAACCGGCGAATACTGTAAAAGGCCGAGATCTGGATGAAATCGAAGCACAACTTCTCGCGATGATCGATTTTTCACGACATCAATCCTGCGAGTTCAACATATGACGGCCGTTCAAGTAAGTAACCGAAAGAAATGTACCAGGTTAACGTCAGCGATAGAATTGTTAGAAGAAGGCTAGTTGAAGCAAATTTATCTGCTAGAAGACCAGCAATAGGCATTTCTTTCCATATTTCTTTCCTAACCTAACCTTAAGTTTCAATCTGACATAACAGTGAAATCACAGTATTAATAGCCAGTCAGACTTGCATTCGAAAATTCATAGGTGACTTTGATCGTGTTTTTGTTGATCTCTCAGTATATAAAAATGTAAATACTTGTTTTAAATTACTTAATTCGTAACGATGAAATTTCAATGATTTCATAATTTAAAAGTAGAAAAATGCCAAATACCTTTTAAAATAGATTTAATATTATTTTAGAAAATAAAATCACTATTTTCAAAAACTATGTGTGTGAAGTTAGAAACATGTCGTCTAAATTAGCAATGTTTTTGCGTTTTTGCCAATGGTTGTTATATTAACTAAATTATATTAAAATATATTCACTCCCTAAATGCTGTTACCCCGAAAACAAAGAAGAGTACCATTGTGAAATTTCAACAATATCCTAAACAGAAACTGTTCTTGCTATCGATTTTACCGCCAAAGTCTCGCCATATATAAAAAAATGAAATTTGAAGTTAGCAACGGTTTAAAAGAATAATTAATTTCTCAAAAACTACCAAGTGTGCCACACTGGAATTTTCACATTATAATAAAAAAAAAGTGTTGTTTCCAGTCCCGCTATCATTTTTCCCTAAAAACCCGTAGGTGTCGCCACATGCAAAAAATGCAAAGTGAGGTCCGCCTCAACTTAAGAATAATAATATTTTTTCTCCAAAACTATGAAGTATGTCACTGGAATTTTCACATTATACTAAAAAAAAGGTGTTTTTTTCAACCCTACTATTGGTTTTTCCCACTCGTGAGAGTCTCGCCACATGCAAAAAATGCAAACTGAGGTTAGCGACAACTTAAGATAAATAATTTTTTTTTCTGGAAAACTATGAGGTTTACCACTCTTGTATTTTCACATTAGGTTAAACAAAATGTGTTCTTTCCAGCCCTCCTATCGTTTTTTCCCAAAAAACCCGTAGTTGTCTCGTCATTAAAAAAATTGCAAACTGAAGGAGTGAATATATTTTAATATAATTTAATTATTATAACAATCATTGTCGGAAAAGTGTCAAACATTTTTTATTGAATTGGCCGCCTCTTCGGAGACCATTACTATTTTAGAAACGTTCCCAATTTCACACACATTCAAAAACTACTGTTAGGATGATGTATCTACAGAAAGACAGATGAGTAATATTTTTGCAGTTTTAGAGCCAAACCACACGAGCGTTAATTTGTGATCTTTAGAAATAATAAAAACCCGCATATTGCGGTTAAAAATTATTCCAACGCGCTTACTGTATATTAAAGATTAATTGTAAAATATAAAAAAAAGAAAAATGGTTAATTCTTTTTTTTAAAAAAAAAAAGTAAAAAGTTTTATGTTTGTGTTCAGGACGTTGATAATGTTGATGGTTCAGTGCAATTTTTTCCACCAATAAATGGAGTCCTAAATACCTACATATAATTAATAGAAGTAATTTATTATATTTGTTTTCATAAACAATTAGCATTAAACCCAAAATAAATAATGACATGACTCAACTCAAATTTGTATCGAGTTGATGTTTTCGCTGTCCATTGGCGCGTTCATCCGCCTGCTGTCTTATATTTTTATTTCGATGTCTTTTGTAGTTGTTTATCAACTGTAGCTGTAGCCATAAGGACAATACCCTTCAACGTCATAAGCCCATGGTGGTAAAATACGACGGTGTCTTATTTCTTATCTCTCGTTTATTATGGGTGCTGTACCTTCCAGGGATAAGCGATCGCTATTTATGTGTATCAAGGCCTTGTATAGTTTGTAGCTTTAGCAGGGTGCAGGCCGGTAGAAATTTTTCATGGGAAGGGTAAAAATAATATGCGTTTTTAGTAATTTTTTTATATATATTTTTAGTAAAAAAAGTAAAATCTAAAAAATAATAGTTATTAAAACTAATATAAACTTTAAAACCAGAAACAAATCAGTACTTTTTCCCATTATGCAAAATATTATCCTCTTATGAACGTTAAATAGCTTTTTATAACAATGTAACGTCTATTTAATAGTTGTATCAATGTCACCATAACGTACTAAAAGGTGTTTCAATAAGATTTGAATTGCGCGCCAGTTTGGCTGTCATGATGTCACAAGATTATTACATGCCATGTCGATAAGAGACAGATGGGAGTTAGTAGACATGAAGCATTACACGATAGAACAATGAGTCCTGATTGTTAAACATTATTATCAAAATGGTGAAAGTTTGATTGTCACGATTCGTAAAATGCGTCCAAGTTTTGGTCAAAATAATGGCCCTCATTCATCTACTGTGAAAAGAACAATCGAAAGAATCGAAAGTACTGGTTCGCTTAGTGACATGAAATACACCTCGATGGCCTCGCTAATAGGCAAATCTGCCGCATCCAAAAGAGTACGCATGTGCCAGCAAAGCCGTGGCGGCCATTTATCAGATGTGTTGTTCCATACATAACTCCCAAATGTCTACATTATAACTCAATAAATATTTCAATGCTTTGCTACAGAAAACCATGTTTTATTGAACCTTGAAATATTGCGCTCTTAGTGAAACATCCTTTATAAGGCTATTATGTCAGAGTAAGCGAGATCCTCGCCTTAACATTGTTTAAAGAAAATTGAAACAATGTTTGTTCTGTCTATATAATGTTTCAATATTAAAGTTTAAATAGCCACTCAGAGTTTATATTTTGTAAACAAGGGGGGCGCATGCGTGTTAAAATGATTTTCAGCTGCATTTGGTGCAAGTGGACCACAGTTTTACTGTTCCACCTAAACTTAGAACTAAGATGTGTTCCCTTACTACCAACCCCAGCTAATCTAAGTAGTTTTATAGTTACACTGCATAAATAAAGGAATAATTTCTTTTGATGTAGCCTCCGTAACCGTTAAACTACTTAGAAGAGCTCAGATTGGTGGTGAAAAGAACTCAGCTTATACACTTAGTATTTTTAAGCCTATTAAAAATAAAATTATACATAATGCTAAGTTCCTACATATTGAAAAGGAAAGAGGAGGGGAAGAGGAGAGAGAAAAAAAAAAATAAACAAAAAAAAGAGAGGAGAAAAAAAAAAAAAAGGGGGGGGGGGGAAAGAAAGGGCGCCTTATATATTTTTTTTTTTTTTAAAAAAAAAAAAGTGTGGGTTTAAAAAAAAAAAAAAAAAGGGGGGGGGTGTTTTTGGGGGGTTTTAAAAAAAAAGGAGGGGGGGAGGAAAAAAAAAAACCCCCCAAAATTTTTTTTTTTTTAAAAAATTAACCCACAAAACCGGAGGGGGGGAGAAAGGAGGGTGTCCCCCCCAAAAAGGGGGGGAGAGAAAAAAGGGGGGGGGGGAAAAAAACGCGGGTGGGGTGTGAAAAAAAAAAAAATTTTGTGTTTGAAAAAAAAAAAAGAGTATTTTTTTTTTTTAATTATATTTTTATAAAAAAAAAAAAAAAAAACCCCTTTTTTTTTTTTTTTTAAAAAAAAAAAGGGGGGGGAGGGAGAAGTAAAAAAAAAAAAAAACCCCCCTTTTTGTTTTGGTTTGGGTTTGGGTTTGGGAAAAAAAGGAAATTTTTTTTGGGGGGGGAATTAAAAAAATTTTTTTTTTTTTTTTAATAGACCTAAAAAGACTTTAAAAGTGCATTTATCTTCTACACGATGCCGATATCTAAAAAACGTCAAGAGGTGACATTTTTTCGGTAATTAATTTTCTACATAATTGAGCCATCAAAAACTAAAAAAATCAGTGACGTATATATTTTTTACAGTTAACGCAAAGAAAAATGAAACTTCAGTATCTCAAGAGACGATGCAAAAACGGACCTATGTTGATACGAATTAGGTATATTTGTCTTATTTTTGAGTGTAGAATCTCCATTTAAGCGATGGCACATGTTTTTCGAAACACCCTGTATCTCTTTAATTTGAAAACAAAGGACGCTCTACCTGCACCTAGTATTTTTGTATTATTTATGGAAGTAAAATATAGTTTTTAAAACTTCATTTAAACCTCATTCGAAAAGTAATATAGGTAATTATTTAGAATACGATAAGATGCTTAAATTTTCCTGAAAGTTTTTCTACCCCCCAAAATAAGGTGCGCTGAACACGAATATGAAGTTTTTTTTCGCCGGAGACAAGCCGTTCATGAGAAAAAAAAAAAAAAATTGCGTTTTCACTGACATCTGTCACTTTTTATTGTGATATATTTAACACTTCCTGTTACTAATTGTAATATTTTAATGCTTAGAAGACGATGTTACTTTTATCTTGTACAGAAGTATAATGTTTTACACATTGAAAACCATCTTTTAAATACGAAAATGCATGAAAAATGCCGTACCGTGACTCATCATACCATAGCCACGTAGAAGTTAGATGCGATTCTGTTAGGTATTCGGTTGGCATATAAGCATTCCTTACAGTCGTACGACAATGGAAGTATTAATCGCAATTTCATTGGCCGTTTTAAATAGCCGCAGGGCATGCGCAGTTACATGACATTTCAAAGTGTATTAAATCTTTTTGGAATCGTTTGTTATCAAGGAACTCGTTAAACGATAGAGAAGATACTCGCCCAGCACGCGGTAGGTCCAGGGTTCGAATCAGAAACTTATTGCTTTTTTTTTTAAATAAGTATTTTTTAGTTCATTAGTAAGATTTTCCTTGCCCTTTATTATAGTTTGTTTATTTTCCTTGCCCTTTATTATAGTTTGTTTATTTTCACGGTGCCGAATTCCCCTTTAAAAATGATATCTGATGAGCACGCCATGCCATGGCCTTAAAACGGCCAATGAAATTGCTAGAAATACTGCCATTTCCGTATGAGTGTAAAGGATGCTTATATGCATTCGGTTGTGTCTAAAGATACAACATTTTACAATTCAGTTTAGAACCAGATCAGATCATTTTTAGGGTAAATTGCTCATTTAGTCAATAACGTAATTAAAGAAATGGATTATATCTTTAAATATGTTATTGTTCAGCAAGGACGAACGAGAAGGTATGAGCATTTTTCCTTGCCAGGAAAGGAGAGGAACTGGTACGGTTATTAGGGTATTAGGGTTAGGTTAGTTTAGGTTATTATTGCACAAATAAATAAATATATAAAAAAAAATAAAAACGCATTCTATATAACGAAAAAAGAAATGATGGAACCGGTCCCGATGGTCAGGATATTTCTTACGAAACTGATGTCATTAAGAAACTGTTAAAAATAGAGGGAAATCAGAGACAACCACTGTCTCTGGGGAAAGGGAAATTGTTTGCTAGGCACTTTAGACACTATCTGATCTGAACGTCGCTAATTTCACATACATTTTAGTTGCATTTTTATGATGTAATGGCGTAATCCCAAATACAAAGCTTTTTATAAGGAAAAAATTGTTCTTATTATAAAAAATGACATATACTATACTCCAAACCGTTCAGAGTGTTATTGGGGTGAGGGAAATAATACAAATCGTTAGATATATCCAGTGTAAAAAAAGTGACAGATGTATGTAGGTTGCAAAAAAAATATTTTTTTTTCTCCATAACGGCTTGTCTCGGCGAAAAAAACTTCATATTCGTGTTCAGCGTACCTTATTTGGGGGGGGGTAGAAAAATGTTCAGGAAAATTTAAGCATCTTATCGTATTCTAAATAATTACCGTAATATATAAAGTATAGAAGTTTTTAAATATTGTGCACTTTTAATGCATTATCAACTTTTAAAAATAAATTCCTATTAATGTACGATTGGGTTGAAATTATTTTTACAAATGTAGTTTTTTAGCTCGACTTTTTATCTTGTTAAAGTAATTTTTCTTACATAACTATGTAAACTACCGCAGGAAACTGAAATATTGAGGAAAGTATTATTTTTTTATTTTAAAAATAAAATATTTCAAAAACTATTAGATGTCTAAATCAATTACAAATGAGTTCTACTAACCCACCCTCAAAGTAATAAGCCGACTTACTAGTCAACCTGTGTATGTATTGTATAATAAAACGCCACTACAATAAAAATGCAGATCTTGGCTATAGATTGTATATAATACACAAGTAAAAATTATCAAAAAGGAAAATAACTTGGAAAATCTATACACAACCATTAAACTTCAGATGAATATCTATTCACCTACAATATAGTGACGTGTATTCATTTCTTGTAAAGTATAACATAATTAAAATAGCTTGCATACAGTAAAACCAGAATTATTAAACTTACCTTCTAATATTTAAATTAAGAACTCCCATTCCCAAGTTGCTAATAGTTCTTCCATCGTAGACTCATTAACTTCTATTTCACAGTTCATATTGTTCATGTACTTCTTTTTAACACGCTTTTATTAGCTTCACTTGTATGTTTGTTTCTTTGTTTGTTTGTTTGTTTGTTTGTAACCGACTTTTTGGACTCGATTTTGACCCACTTTAAACGGACAGATTTAATTGAAACTTTGTACACTTACGAAGAACCGGTAACAATACAATAATTTGATAAGTTTATATCATTATCCTGATCAGGATCGTCAGTAAAAAAAAATTTTTTTTTTCAGAAATATCTGTTGGATCGTAATATGTTATAATATCAGCATCAATAAGCAATATAAATATAGTTTGAAAAACTACAAAACACGCTTTCATAGCACATCAAACTAAAAAGTGAAAAATAAATATAGTTTAAAAAATCAAAAAACACGCTTTTAAAGCACATCAAACTAAAAGTGAAAAATAATTATTAATATAAACTGAAAAACAATAATGAACGAAAAATATAGTATTATTTGAAAAAAGCGTGGGTTGCTCGATATACGAAAAGTATGGCACAAAGCGCCCCAGCTTTTTTTCACAATAATACTAGTATTTTCGTTCATTATTGTTTTCAGTTTATATTAATAATTATTTTTCACTTTTTAGTTCAGTGTAAAAGCGTTTTAGTTTTTTTAAACTATATTTATTTAAGTGTAACTTTATAAATATAAATTATTTCATAATAATCAACATGTATGACGCGTAGTAGGTAAGGTATGTCGTCTTTGTTTGGCAAAGGCATAGCTTTCTACCTCCCACCACTGCGCGATTCAGTTGTTCCAACACTTCACATTGAGATTAGCAAGTATTCAATCAAGGATAACAAGTTATTGGATTAATAGTATGTATAATTCTTCCAGCAAAGTTGTTTGTAGTTTTATTCCAAGAGTAGTATTCTTATGTCAAGAAAAACATTTAAGTAAGAATATACTTCAAGATGCCCTTATACTTACTCTCACGGTTAACAGTACTCGAAAGAAGTATACTATTAAGAGTATATTTAATACATACTTATACTTCGAAGAAATCAAACTTATATTGACGTAAAGACTTGCGCTAATGAAACTCAAAAATATATCTGTTCTTTGTTTACAATTGGTATATTATTGAAACAATAATAATTTATTATGCCAAGTAATATTTTTCTAGTGACAAGTATAAAAATTCAAGAATAATCGATTACTTTGATACAGAATAGTTTTCTTTCCGTGTGCATAACCATTTACACATTATTTTAACGAAAATAGTAGAATGTTGTTTAAACCGAGTGAAATCCTTTTTGAAACGATGTTCTAATAAAGAAGTATAGATTAATCTTTCTGTTGATGTTACAATTCATACATTTTTAGATGGACGTTTTTATGAAGAAAATCTACGTTCTGTGAACGGTATGTGATGTTTCATATTTGGTGGGTTATTTACGCTACATTGTGACGTAATGTATCAAAACGAAAATAAAATCTAAAAAACTTGAAAATGTCTCCCTCGTTATTTACCCCCAATTTTTGGTATTAAAATAAAAAAAACTAAAAACAATACAACAAATTTAGTAACTTAAAATCCAATATAGTCTTATTCTAAAACGGATATAAATACAGATTAAATTAATTAAATTAAAAAAAAAAAAACATGTCGCTGTCTTTCAATGCTTGCTTCATCTGACCCCTTCAGCGTAAACTATCTGTGTAAGGGCCGGTTTATCAATGCTTGGTTAGCTAAATTGTTAGTCAGTTAGTGACTTCTCAATAATTTGGCTAACTATGCATTGAAAAACCGTGCCTAAGTCTATAGTTGCCAAATGTTGGCAGATTTACCTTTTTTGCCATACAAACTTAGGGACAACCCTTACGTTATTTTCCAGGGGGGTCAACTTTCACTCCTTGCCCCTCTGGCGGCGTCCATGCAGGCCTGTTTTGATATCGTCGCCAAACAAGGTCAAAGAGGTCGTTTGTTTGGGGTTTGACAGCGGATCAACCGCATACAAGTACTTACTCTGCAAGGATTGATGGGTTAAGTTGAGTGGTAATAGTAAAAGGGAAATGGGTAAAACCCGCCCGCGTCTCAGGTATCCACTGCTTATTTTTGTCATTAATTTTATAAAATGTAAAATATTTTGGAAGGTAGATAATCATTAATATTGTTTTTGTTTCCAAATAACCTAAACATATAAAATTTATGTAAAATTTTGATTATTTGTAAAATAACCAGTCCTTAGTATGCAACAGTTTTTGTTGATATTTTTTTGTCGAAACTAAAATGTAAGAACACTTCAACTTCTCATTAAGTCGACGTTTCGACAATATTTATTGTCGTCTTCAGGACTGCAACAAATGAACATTCTAAAAAGTCACATAAACAAAGTGGGAAACTTATACTCGACAATGAAGAACAAATTATTCTTTGACTATAATCAAATTTGGTATACAAAATTCCTTGTAGTTGTGAGGCAGTATATATTGGACAAACAAAACAACTATTTAAAAACTCGGATTAATGACCATAAATACTCGTGTAATGCAAGACATATTAACAAAAAGTTTCGAATTAAATTATGATTTTCATATGATTTTTTTCTGAAGACACAGAACTACATAAGCCACTTGAATATTTCAAGAGGTATATTCCTGAAAATTTGATGAAGCAAAGGTTAGACAATACAAATATCTATGCTCCTCAAAATGAAAATGGAAGATTTACCACAGCAAATTTACAGGAAATTGAAATATTTATTGATTTACATTTAATAATTAGACCAGTCAAATTAAGGGTTTTTCAAAACGATAATTTCCAACCATTCCCGACCAATACCATTCGATTCAGTATGTTTTTTGAATTCTCATGGTCAATTTTGCCGTATGTTATATGAGCAAGAATTTAATTTATAAACAATTAAAGTTGTGAAAATGATGAAAATCGATGTTTCTGAATATTCAACTTCAAACGCTGCGAAAACGGCAACAGATAGAGAAAAATTGCTCAGAGCATTTTTTATAGAGCGTTAAATTCCCTTCAAAAAAGTCCGCGACGGCATATCTCTACGATGAATAGTTAAGGCGTTACAATGAGTTAAATATTTATTATTTTCTGCTGTATATCAGTCAGCTGTACAAGTAACGCGCATGCGCGATCAACATACTAGTACGCCGCGTAATGGTCGCCTGCGCAGAACATTTTAAAGTAGACTTGCTGTAAATCTTTCATAATTTTCTTATTTTTACAACGTTAGCAAATGTATTTATCACTTCTTTGGTCTAGATATAATTATTATATACTTTTATGCATACTCAAAGACCTGGAAAATTATTATTAAGTTATAATACCAAGTACTATAGTGCCCTGTGCCCGAGGGTATCTACATATACGCTCCTAGCATTCTTGAGAAGCAGGTGTTCCAAACTAGACTACTATACGGCTGACCAGTACGCAGTAGAAAAATAATAAACATTTAACTCATTGTAACGCCTTAACTATTCATCGTAGAGATATGCCGTCGCGGACTTTTTTTGAAGGGAATTTAACGCTCTATAAAAAATGTTCTGAGCAATTTTTCTCTATCTGTTGCCGTTTTCGCAGCGTTTGAAGTTGAATATTTAGAAACATCGATTTTCATCATTTTCACAACTTTAATTGTTTTTAAATTAAATTCTTGTTCATATAACTTACTGCAAAATTGACCATGAGAATTCAAAAAAAAAAACTGAATCGAATGGTATTGGTCGGAAATGGTTGGAAATTATCGTGAAACTGGGCCTGATTTTTGCTTAATTTGATTGGTCTAAATGGGCTGTTTGAAATTTCCTAGGATTGGTTTATACTGAGACAATACGTTGGGCATCAGTGTGTTCCAAAATAGTATGACACGAAATAGATTTTACAAACTTCGAATGAATTTACATCTGGTTAATAATTTAGAACGAGATCCAAATGACAATGACAAATTTTTCAAAGTAAGGCCCATTTTTAATGCCATTAGAGAACAATGTTTACAGTTGCCCCAGGAGGAAAAAATGTGCGTTGATGAGCAAATGTGTCTATTTAAAGGACACTTATCAGTAAAACAGTACATACGAGGAATAAAGGGGAATAAAGCTATTTTTATTATGCGGAGAGAGTGGTATTATTTGCGACTTCCGCCTATATCAATGTAAAATAACAGATATTGATAAAACCTTCCAAACAAAATATGGCCAAGGTCCTGCTGTAGTAATGGAACTTAGCAAAATAATAACTACTGCTCGTACACAATTATTTTTCGTAATTATTTCTCTTCTTATGCCTTACTACAATATCTGAAAGGAAAAAACATATTAGCAAACAGGAACCGCAAGATTAAATAGATTCGCTAATCGTCCATTTGTGCCAGAAAAAGAAGTAAAAAAGAAACCTCGTGGCTTTATGCAGCAAGTTTTCAGTGAAGATCATGATATCGTCCTCGTGAAATGGTTTGATAAGCGTATAGTCTCCTTGACGCACAGTGGACGGAAACGCCGAAAAGCTGGCCAAAATATAAAGGCATTGAGCTATTTTACTGAAATTATGCATACAGGGGTTTTTTGTGTCGCTGATCAAGAATCCGAAGTTGAATTTTGAAAAAAACAAAATGGCGGCCATAAAATCCCCCCAAAACATACCAAAAATCGCCAATTATCGCTGCATTTTTACAAAACTTTGTATACAGTTTTTTTGAGTCGCTGATGAAGAATCCCATATAGAATTTCAAAAAAAATTACGGTCAAAAATATATACATAGTTCAAAAATTATTATTGAATTGAAGCGAATTCATGTGTTTCATTTGTTTCGGGAAAATTAGAATCTTGAACACATTCCAATAAGTTTCAAGACCAACCATCACCAACCGCGTAACTTATGGCTTTTTTTTGTGGAGTTTATGAATCGTTGCATGTACAAAAATGCACTCCACTTCGATAATTATTTACTAATTACCATATAAATAAACTAATCTGATACTGAGATATTTTAATTGTACTTACTTTCTGATGCAGAATCCATTTTTATGACACAGAAAACTGCACTTTGGGAATTTTTACGCTGCAGACAGAATTTATCGATTTTTGAATCGTTGCGAGCTGCCGAAGTGACGCGCTGCACGGTCGCATAATAAGTAATTTCCTCGCTCAGGTAGTGAACCTGGACCGGTATTAACAGTCGTTTCTAATGCTAGGGGTACCACTACAACGATTTAAAACGTTTCCATTTCAAAAAAAAAAATCCTCATTTTTTAAATTTTGGCCAGCTTTTTGGCGTTTCCGTCCACTGTGTGACGTCCAATTTTGTGGGGATTAGTCAGCCTGATGAAATAAAATGATGGGACAAAAGTACCAGAAAATATATAGAAATATCCAGTAATCAAGTAATTCAAGCTTATAATTGTTCAATGGGTGGAGTAGATAAAATGGATTTTCTCATTGTTCTTTACAGGATATTTATTCGTTCCAGGAAGTGGACTCTTCGACTCACATTCCATGTCATAGATATGGCGGTGTGCAATAGCTGGCTGGAGTATAAAAGATGTCGCCAGAATCGTGGATCGAAAAAACATGTTTTAGACCTTCTCCATTTCAAAATTGAAGTGGAAAATGGTTTAGTAAAAAGTGACAAAGTTTCCAATCAAAGAAGAAGTAGAGGGCGACCAAGCCTACAAGAAGACCAAGAAAATGTTATTTCTCAGAAAAGAGAAAAATTTGAAATCCGTTCAGTCAAATGTGGTCGTCTTGATACAGTAGATCATTTACCCATTCACAGTGGACAAACCGGACCTGGAAGATGTAAACAAGTAGGTTGTGTAATCAAAAAGTAAAAAGTCAGTGGCGTACATATTTGTTTAACAAAATTATTAAACTGCAAGCCTGTACGCACGCTCCTGATTAAGCTATCCACACCATTTTAATAATAAAATATTTAGTATTTTAAGCACTATTCACAGTTTAAATATCATTCAAAATGCTAAGGTCGTTTTGGAGATATTTTGAGGAAAATTCTTTTGGAACGTCGCGACACAGTTATGTAGATAGGTAAATGCCTAAAAAAAGTTACCTCTTGATATGTCTTCAATTTGGGCTTCGTTTAGTATATTAACTGCCTTACATAATAAAATTTCAATTATCTCCTAATTAGTCAGGCAAATGCACAATATTTTAATTTTTTTTTTGATATTTTTTTCCAGTAATTACATAATTAAATAATGCATAAAACTTATATACCTCACATTACGCCAGTGACTGCCTGTTGTAATTAAGCAGCATTTACAAATCACTTTAATTGACAATTTAAACTAGGAATTACCGTTTCCCAGTATAGTAACGACCTTGAATACGTTAATATTGAATACATTGTTTTTAACTTGGACATAAACGCAAGTCAAAACCAGTACCGCTCTATACATAAGCATAAGATTTTTCGAGGAGCTTCATGTTTCTAGAGAATAAACTAGAAAAAATATATTTGACTGTTTATCATTATTTGCCCTAGAAAATCTGCCCTATCATTTTGGTACCATACTTACAAACACCCTGTACGGATTATTGCAATATATAAGTTAATATTGCATTTATTTGATTAATTAATGAATACTGATTTAAGAAATTGACAATATAAACTAGGAATTGCCGTAGCCCAGTATAGTAACGACCTTGAATACATTAAAATTGAATAAGTTTTTTCTAATTTAGACATAAACGCAAGTCAAAACCAGTACCGCTTTATACATCAGCATAAGTTGCCTCTGTAAAAAACAGCAAGATTTTTTTGAAGAACTTCGTGTTTCTAGAGAACAGACTTTAGAAAAAAAATTATTTGACTGTTTATCATTATTTGTCATAGAAAATCTGCCGTATCATTTTGGTACCATTTTTACAAACACTCTGTACAGATTATTGCCATTTGTAAGTTAATATTACATTTATTTGACTAACTAATGAATACTGATTTTAAAAAATTGACACCAACTTTAAAGTAGTTTCTACAAACACCGGTATTCGATACTATACTCGACTCGCGTTTCGCCACTCAAGTGGGCATCATATGCAGATGATTAAGGTGATGAGTTTTAATCATTTCCAAATAATACCAGCGGTTTCAATCAATAAGAATTAAAAATGTAAGAAAGTTGTGTTTATCTAAACCAAAATTATAAGTAAAGCTGCAAATCATTTCTGTGTATCATGGTCGTAGAGTACAAATGTACTTACTGTCGCTGGCATTCACCTTGACCGCGAAACTCTTTCTCCAGTCCAGTCTATTATTAGCTTTCGAGTTGTGTACACGTTAAGTCACTTGGGCGTATTGCATATTGTTTTTGTGTTTTTATTTTATTTGTTGTACTGTATTGTTGATATTAATTTAATAATAAAGCATGGCAGATGTACGCAGGGGTAGAAAACGGCCATTTGCTGACAAAGTGAATAAAATAATTTGTAAAGTGTGCGAGAAAGATTTGATGTGCTGGGATAAGCGTGATTGTGGACTTCACGTAAATAGTGTACACCATAAAAATAAAAAAAATGGCGTGCCTTCGACAACACAGCTTATGTTTGATTTACTATTAATGCTGATTGCCTGTGATGTTCCGCTGCACATACTCGATAAACAACCATTTGGAGAGTTCTGGAATAAATACAATGCCCAGGAGAAGTTATCAAGTCGCACAACGTTATGTAACTATCTACCAGCTGTACACGTAGACATGGTAAATAAGATGAAATGTGAATTAAAAAATACACGGCTGTGGTTATCTGTTAATGAGACAACATATTGTAAAAAAAATTCTATTTTAAATGTTATAATACGAGTACTGGACCCTCTTAAACCGACAGTTTCACTATTACTAGCTAGCAAAAGACTAAGTCAGTGTACTAGCGAAACAATTACCAGGGTGGTGCTGGAGACGTTAGAAAAATTTGAACTGTCAAAAAGTCAAGTGTTGATGTTTGTGACTGATGGCGCCGTGACAATGCGTTCGGTAGGCCGTTCTTTGCTAGAACAAGGTTTTACATTTATACAGGTTACGTGTAAAGTGCATGATTTACATCTTGTGGCAGAAACTATTCGAAAAGGTTTTCCAAAGGTGGATGCATTAATTGCAAGTACAAAAAAAGTGTTTCCTAAATCTCCTAAACGTCTCCGTGCATTTCATAGTGTCTGCAAGTGTCCCGGTATTCCTAAACCACCACAGCCGATTCTTACACGTTGGGGAACATGGTTGCAGGCAGCTTTTTATTATGCTGAATATTTCCAACAAATAAAAGCTGTGATACTACAATTCAATACAGATGAGGCTGCAGCTATTAAGGAAAGCCAGACAAAATTCGAAGATATTTCCATTGAAACAGCTTTAAAAAATATAGAACTATACGAAGAACTATAAACCATTACATGAAAGCATAACAAAATTAGAAAACAGTGCGTTGTCGTTAGCGGAGTCACTGCAAATAGTGGACGAAGAAAATATACTGCTACATGCTATAGGTGACGCAACAAATGAGCGCGTTAAAGAAAAGTTCGCAAGTGTGTTAAATAAAGCCACCGGTTTTACCAAATTAAGACAAATATGTGATGGTGCAGCCCCAGATCCATTAAGTGCGTTCAAAGACTATTTTACGTATGTGTGTATTACATCATTAGATGTCGAACGGTCGTTTTCAAAATATAAGAATATATTTTCACCAAAGCGAACATCACTCATGGATACAACCATAGAAACATACCTGATGCTGCAAAATGGCTACACATCTTCTCCAGTTTGTGATAAACAAGCTAGTTCATCAAGCTAGTTAAGAGGGTAAGTTTTACATACATTGTTATAAATTGTAACAGTTTATTGTTTCTCGTATTTGTTAATTTCGCGTACGCCACTGTCCCACGGAACATTTTTGACAGTCCTAATTATAAGCAATCATTATTTATATATTTACTATTTGCCATCCCTGTATTTCTAAGGAATCAGTTAATTGAGAAGATATTTTACTTCCTATGGAAGGTATAAACTAGCAAGGTAATTATTGTTAGCACGGTGATAGTTTGGATTAAAGATCACGTCTTTCAATTTAAATCACGCGATGGATGTCTATTACAACAGCATCATCCTGCTGACTACCTGAGTCGACAAAGGCAAGGGGTTCCAGGCCAAATATTGTTCGCTCGAAAGGCGCTAATGATGGAAATTCGCAACGCAAGATGTTCACGGTGTAACCTCACCCCACGTGGGATAAGCAAAAGGTCCTCTCATCGATCGCTCTATCTTTAATCCCATAATAGCCGCGATGTCGCTCATCTGTTTCATGGGAAACCGGTGGTGCACTGCTTTTCAGAAAGCTCGTATCGTGTTCGCGCCCCTTTCCCCGACTTACCTATTACTCAGTGCTACTTTTCACAAAGGACCAGTTTTTTACTTGGTCTTGTTTTTTCGACACGGGTAGGAAGCACCGAGTATGAGGGAATCGTGGTTAGTTGGGGATGAGAACTAGCGGTAGTAATTATAACGATTATTAATATCCTCACATTATTTTTGAGTTATTTACAGACAGGTACTAATCTCGTCCAGATTCTAATCAGTTTTTTTTTTTTTTTAAAAATGGAAAGATATATGAAAAATTCGTTTAAACCTTATGTAAATAAGAAAAATGAAATTAATCTTTTCAGGAAATTGTCCGTCAAACCTATAGGTTTGGTAAGGTGTGAGGTTTGGCTTTTATTTGAAAAACATTCATTGAGAGTCTAAAGACAAAATACTAAGGTAAGAGCCTAAGTGAACTCCCTCAAGAACTATCCCAAACCATCAACAAAGTTGAATTTTTCAAATTTTTCTTTGAAAAAAGTCAAGTGTGTTAGTGCTGCAACTCAAAAAATTAAATGACACATCATGTTTACAGTTCACAGCCCAGAGTACACAATATCAATATCGTTAAAATAAGATTACAAAAGGTAAAACTTTTATATTTCACGCATATCAGTCACAAATTGAATTATTGCATTCCAGTAAAGAACAGTTTAGTGACCTTGAACTATAGCGCGATTCATTTAAAACTACATATTTCCAATTAATAGCCAAGGCACAAGATATAATAGATGAAAACACTATCAATATACCTCAAAATCTCTCTCATTTCACAGTAATCTTGCAAATTATTCGTCTTATGCCAACGTAAAATTACCTCCACTAAAAATACCTGAATTTAAAGCTGACTACAGTGAATATATGCAATTCTACGACACATTTAACTCATTAATTCACCAGAACCTGTCATTTAGCAAAGTTGAAAATTTTTATTATTTAAATTCGTATTTAGATACAGGCTGATGTACAAAAAATTGTACAATCTTTCGAAATAACTGAAAATGTTTATGATATCGCCCCGTTATTACTGTTACTAAAACAAACAAGTGATAATAAATAATCATTTAAAATCTTTGAGTTACCATCATTAACAAAAGAAAATTCGGTAGCGCTCAGGCATCTGTTGGACACGTTTCTAAAGGACTTTAGATCCTCAAAAAAGGTTTAGGCCACAGATTTTTGGAATAATATATCAATATTTTTTCTAACCTCTAAATTAAACTTCATAACTAAAAAAGAATGGGAGAATTCAATTAAGGATAATACATAATTACCCACGTAACGAGTTCAAAAAATTCTTAAATTCAAGATGTCAGTTTTTAGAAACATTGTTTTCAAAGCCCAAATATAACAATGCAGAAAAGGGTAATAGTAGCAGTAATAACGTTCAATATAGTAACTTCTCTGGATCAAAAAGATCAAGTGTTATTTTTGTAAAGAAAATCATTGCCTTTGCAATTGTAAAAAAATTGAAAATCTGACAGTTCATAACATATTAAAAGCGGTCAAAAAATTAAATCTGTCGCAATTATTTACGTCCAAACCATGTTGATAGGGGAATGCAAAAAGTGTGGCGAAAAGCACATTATTGCACATTGAAAGTATCAGTTCTCCGTGGTCTAGAGGTAACGTACTTGCCTCGAAACTTCGGGGTCCCGGGGTCGATTCCCGGTCGAGGAACTGGGATTTTTCTGTGAGAGAGATTAATCGTAGTATACTCGGATATTGGGTGTGTGTCCATTGTCTCTAAATGTGTAGCCCTCTCCCACACAAGGTCATTCCAGACCTTCAGGGATAAAGGTGTTGTAATTTCATGTGGTGTTATCATTAAACAAAACTGTATCAGAGTCAGATACACAAAATTCAAGTTCCAGTTCACACATGTCAGATTTTAAAGAACAAAATGGTCAGGTTTAAGGTTCAAATAGTGGTCGAACATTCCATGCTCAAGCTCATTTTTCTCAAGGTATTACAAATTCAGTTCTTTGGGCATGGCAATAATTTATATTTAAAATCATAAAAACAAATTGATGAAATGCAGAGCTCTCCTTGACCGTGGCTCACATAGTATTTTCATGACAAACGAGATAGCAAATTTGTTAACAATTAAATAAAATACATGCCGATTGTCAGGTCATAGGTATTGGCGAGACACAAACTAAAATTTTTCAAAATGTTGATACCAGAGTTCAATCTATTAATAATAATTTTTCAAAATGACTATCGTTCCTAGTCTTAGATCAAATCAGTGGTAATATTCCTTAAGTATTTCAATGTATTAATATTTCACAATTAGCGATACCTCAGAATATTGTTCTCGCAGACCCGGACTATAGTATTTCACGAAATATCGATGTATTGCTAGGCGCAGCCATATTTTATGAGTTATTATCAGGCGGCAAATAAAGCTTAGTAAAAATATGCCAATGTTAACAGAAACAAAGTTGGATTGGATAATCGCAGGTCCGTTACAAATTATCATTAAACAAAAAATTAATCACAATTGTGTTTTATCATTCAATGACAAGTAGTGGTGAGAGGTATCAAACTTCTCGTATGGTCTAAATGCTACTATCCGCCCGACATCATAGATGTCTCTGTGGCGGATAGCGACTTGCGATGCAAGTACCGAGAGCGCCGACCTCTAGCCGAGGTGAACTAAATTACTGTTAATCAATATGATTTAAACGAAATAACTACTCAGCGGGCAAATACCCCGACTTGCATTGGATTACACCTTCAAATCATGATAGATCGATAGCCAATATCATTTGTCAATTCCTAACCAGACATAGACCGGTTTCGAACTTATTTGTTCTCCTCAGTATGCCATAGGTTATGGAACAAACAAATGATAGTGGCTAACCTGCTAGTCATATACTAACTAAGGTAAATTGAGTAGTGGTGAGAGGTATGAAACTGAAACTTCTCGTATGGTCTAAATGATACTATCCGTCCGACATCATAGATGTCTCTGTGGCGGATAGCGACTTGCGATGCAAGTACCGAGAGCGGCGACCTCTAGCCCAGGTGGACTAAACTACTGTTATTAAATATGATTTGAACGAAACAGAAGTCGCCGCTCTCGGTACTTGCATCGCAAGTCGCTATCCGCCACAGAGACATCTATGATGTCGGTCGGATAGTAGCATTTAGACCATACGAGAAGTTTCCTGGTTACCGTCATTCACCATTACGCAATTTACCAAAAAACAAAAAAAAAAATTTTTTTTAAAAAAAAAATTTTTTTTTTTTTATAAAAAAAAAAACTTTTTCGTACGAAAAAAAAAAATAAAAATTAGTTAGTATAGACTAGCAAAATATTATATATATATATATATATATAATATTTTAATTAAAAAACAAAATATATATATATGGATATATATATATATTTCCTCAAGTATACTGCTAAATTAATTAATAAGTAATCATACGTGCAAATAAGTTAAATATCCCACGGGCGCCGGGCGGTCCTTAGACTTTGTGGGTTAATCAGTTTATTTGCAGTCT
Source organism: Rhamnusium bicolor (assembly GCA_029963845.1). Lineage (NCBI taxonomy): Eukaryota > Metazoa > Arthropoda > Insecta > Coleoptera > Cerambycidae > Rhamnusium > Rhamnusium bicolor. The sequence continues at coordinate 30,562 of JANEYF010000668.1, read as the reverse complement.
ATTAAGATATGTTATTAATTTAAGAAAACTCTTAAATATGATCTAAATTTACATTATATTTTAATTATGTAATTTTTTTTTAATTATGTGTTTTTTTGTATTATTTGTAATTCTTATGCAAATAAACTATTATTATTATTATTATTATGATTATTATTATTACTTTTTTTATTATAATTCGACGCGCGTTTCGCCAATTTGGTGAAATTATGTCAGTATTGTCTTCACATCAACGGTTCCAATCCACTTCAGGATTTAGATGGCCTAAAATAATAATTCATTTACGATACTTTTGGTGACAGAACGAAAAAAACAATAACGGTCTCTAATGATTCTGAGTATTATTGACTCAAAACAGGTAAACACCTGAGACACCCTTACAAATTTCCACAATATCTTTACTTAACCGAACTGGTCGTTTCCAGGAAACTTTATACAACATGTATTTCTTCGGTAGTAGCTACTATTGCCTCTGCTTGTAAGTTGGCATCTATCGTATCTAAAATTCAGGCGTTGGCAATATCCCCGATATCCTAATCTCACATCGGCAATGCAGTGGAAGACGGCGGTGGGTCCGTTTGAGTATGGCACCATCCAGATCCACAATAGCTTTAGCATGCAGAGGCGTCGTGAGAGAGGCAGACTTAATCGTGCTTCTGGCTATAATAAATCTGATTCTTTCCTGGATGGCGATTATAATCTTTTTTTTTTTTTTTTCGAAATTTGACCGTAAATTAGTAAATTATCACATGAAAATTATTTCCGATAATTATTTGGAGGTCATGAATTCTCTTAAAATATTCATGACCGCGGAAAAATGTTCGGTTTTTAATTTAACCTCAAGTGGTATTCGGTAAGAAAATTTCACACGAAGTTGAATTTAATTAAATAATGCCAAAATTTATTTTTACTTTGACAGCATAATAGAAGGCTTTGAATGAATTTAAATGTCAAATTAAAAATATAATTTTCTACCAATTGTAATAATTTAAACTCAACATAATATGAAAGATTTAACTATGCTAAATCTTAAAATGATATATCTGTGTAACTACAGTTGGTAAAATACAAAGTTTTTAGCTCAATTGGTCATTTTAAAAAAACCATAACATAACATTACCTGGGTTGCCATAGTGACACTAGAGAAAACAAACGTAAAAAACACAGGTGTGAAATTTTCGAAATAATTCAGAATGCCACAATATATGAATTATTTCGTTATTAAAAAATGTGGTGCAATGGTGCCAATACAACAAACAGCTTTGCCTGTTTTGGCTATTGAGGAAAAAAATTGCAGAAACGTGTTCGGGACATATTGTTGTTTGTCATACGGATTTGGGACTTTTTTCATTCAATTCCCAAAACATCCTTGCCAATTAGGCAAGAATGTTTTGGGAGTTTTTAACGTTTATTCGTTCAATATCTCCAGCCGTTCGTGAGTTATAAGAACATTTTGTTCTTGTGAGGTCATATGGCCACTGAGGGGGTTCTGGAAGGGCCTAGGCGTAGCACTAGTAAGGTGGCCTTGATTAGGGTCCGTAGCGCGAGAGCCCAGAGCCCCACGGACCTAGGGGGAGGCCCTAGTATTGGGACCCAGATGAGAAGCCCTAGTGTAGAGATCACACGATCACAGGTTCTTATGCAGATTGCATACTTATCAACCACCATGAAGTTGGCGCCATACTATGATGCTAATGTCTGGCTCATGTGATTACTCATCTCAATTACACCATCAACATTACTTACCGGATTCTGGTGCTTAAGAGCACTCAGCAAACATATTCTGAAATGCTACGTTTTCCTGTTTTATTATATGGTATGGAGATGTGGACACCCACAGAATACATCTGGAAACGTTTGAAATGCGGTCATATTACAGAATGTTACGCATTTTATGGACCGATGGGATATCAACCAAGAGGTACTTAATACAATGAACAGCACGCTAGAATAAATGTGCACAATAAAGAAAAGTTGACTACCTCGCCTTGTAATGCGAAACGAAAAATATAACTTGCTCCTGATAATTATTCACGGAAAATGACAGCAGAAGGAGTCCAGGCTGCAGCAGAACATCTTTATTTGATTAATCTCGGGTAGTGGTACGGAAAAAGTACAAATAGCCCTATTGCTCGCCATCAAGAGAAGCAGACGAGAAGAAGAACAAGAAGAACAAGAAGAGAAGCGTTGTGTACGTTGAGGATAATCTTTTTGTTGACTGACAATGCACATTTGCTTACCTGCTTCACAGGATAAAAAATTAATATACTGGTAATTTTCGCTCATAAAGTACGATTTCGTAATCAAAGTGTAGTTTCAGGATTAACTGAACAAACTAAAAATCTAAATTCAGGACCTCAAAATAAGGAAGAAGTGCCCTAATTTAAGAAAAGTTCCCCATTGCTTAACAAAACAAAATAGTAGGCCATGGAAAATCAATTTTGATTTCATAATTAATTCATAATCAAGGAAAGGGTTATAGGCAGATCATAGAAGTAGAATAGGAAGAGAAAAGGTGATGCCTATCATGTGGCACCAAACATTGAATCCAAACCTACTTTGAAATCTTCTTTGGGTAGTTACATGCGGATTTTCTGTGGCCCAATGGTGATAATTGTGCTTGCTCCACAATTTGTAAAATAACTTTCATCGGTCCATATAACTCTCGATTGAAAATTAGATTGTTCCTCGCATCTCTGATTAAATCAACGTCAAAATTCAAGTCTTCAACCAAAATCATTATTGTTTAAAGCTTGGACAATCGTAGGTTTGTACGGATGATATTTTCTTTGTTTTAGTGTCTTATGTACAGTTGTCTTAGGAATATTTGTTCGTCTGCAGTTTGTCGCACTGATATGCGAGGATTATTGTTAAGAGCTTCAAGAATATTATTTGTGCAGTCAACATTTTCAGTATCATACCGGTCTCTTTTATTATCAAAACTCCAGTAATTTAACAAATTGGTTACAATTCTTCCAAGAACTGTTCTATGTGGTTCCATTCTCTCCAGAAATGCATCTAGATAGGAAGCCGAAGTGTTTTGCGAATTTCTATTTACTTTTAAATAACATTCTATCATATAAAATTGTTCTTCATTTGAGAATTTGTGCGCCATTTGGCAATAATCACACCCTTATACAGTAAGTATTCTTGAACAATTTACAATAATGCCACTACTATTTCGTGAACAACTGTCAACTAACAGTAATGCTTATTTATTTGTTTTAAACCGTATAAAGGGAAATTAATAAACCTAAAATTTGTTCGACAACTCACAGTCCAATAGTTCAACCGGTGATTTTTTAGATTAAAATGCCGTATAATAAGAATTACAATTATTACATCTGATTTATTTGCTGCTTTCCTGAACATTCCAGCCATACAAGACAAAACAGAATATTAACATAATGTGGTATTATCCTATGTTGACCATCATCTTCAACACCTATATTATTTAAAAGGGGTTCTACTGTTGGAATAAACAAAGAGCACTCAGGAGGACGGTCGTCTAACTAATTCTTGCTAATAGGTTCTTCCAAGGGAAACAGCCGCCAGGCCTGGAACACTATGATTTAGGGATGATGCGGTGCTCAATTCCCATCTAGGTTCTCGAAATCGCGAGTTCAATAGCCCGCGACTGACCCTTAATGCGTCCTTGTTCCACCTTCCCTTCCTCTCTAACAGCCACCCTGCTGGCATAGGCGTATGGTATAAATTTTACCGATGTGAGAACTGAATACGAAAATGGCATTTAAGAAAAAACTCTCATACAGTAAGTTTTCTAGACCATTTACAGTTGGACATAAACATGTAAGCATGTAACAAATATTATAATAAAACATATTTTATTGTTGTACAGGGTGTTCGAAATATATCTGAACCTCATCCTAAAGGTGCTACAAATTTATGGGTAGCTGAGATGAACGAGCCAGTAGTCTTCAACATTAGACGCTTCTATTATAAGTCACTTTTTGCTAGTTTAAGCCTGTGCATAGGATGAATACCAAGGACTGCCGTAATACATAGCACCCCAACTTCCGCAATGGTGTAAAATTAAAGAAGGGACTAAATGAGGACGATGAGATGCGAGTCTGAAGGACGAGAATCGCCTTTAAACTGATCGCGTTGGTATTCTGGATCCTGTTACACTCTCGATAATTTCCAACTGACCTTATTTAGGGCTATGGGTTTAAGACCATCCTTTTGTTCAGTTATTCGTCTGTCTTCTGTACTCTACTGATGTCTCTGTTCTTCTTTTTCGAGGTGTGTTAATCTGTGGAAATTACTACCAAAATTTTATAGTGAAACATTGTTGAAATTATTATGTTGAAATGTCATAATTATTTTGTGAATATTCATTTAATATTGAGCATATCTACGGGAAAATCGGGATATGTTAGAGAGAATATATTTTATCCTCGACGAATAAACGTGAGGATTTTCATTGAAAATGTTTTGAAATACAAATTGATAATGTTGGTTTTAAGTATTTTTAAAATTAATTTTTTTGTTCTTAATCACCATCTTATATTTTTAAGACACAAACTTAAAATATTATTAATTATAAAATTATTGTAAATATAAAATGGTTTTTTTTTGTCCTTAAATTACATGTTTTATTGCGTAAAGTGATATTTTAAATTGCTCTACAAAAATTATAGTTAAAAATATTGTGGAATTATTTTTTAGAGGCATGTAGTGAGGTATCTGTCCATTATTGTACATACAGCCATCCTGTATTGCAATATTAAAATACAAATAACCTCAAAATGCTGGCTCCAGTCAAAATTTAATAACAGCACCTTTTTTATGCAATTTTAAATACTGGAACTTTTTTCCGGTTTAAATATCCAGAAAGAAATGACAAAAAGTTATGTCGAAAATTCACCACCACCCCCTCTGTAACTACTCCAGCAAATCATGAAATTTGACAAAACATATAATATTATGAAACTAATAAATGGTCCAAATTTAATTTTTGCAACTTAAGACGCTTCGAATTTATTGGCAAATAATTATGTAGTACTTACCCTCTTTACTGGGTTGTAGCTCCCTTATGAACTGATTTAAGGCAAATGTTTTGTATACAAAAGTCAACTTATTTATTATAGGAAGGTACTTAATTATGGGACCAAGTGGGACACCCTGTATAATATATAATTATATACAGAATAGCAAAGAGCCACTCAACCAAGCCCAAATACCTAGGTTCTGCTGTTGTAAATAAAGGTACTATATATTAATAATAAAACAACAAATGTTAGGTGATAATGTTTTTCCATTATATTTTAAATTTACTATGTATTTCCTTTGTATAATAGGAAATAAATTAACTTGCTAAGAAGTTCCACGGCGTACAGTGCATGGACCTTTTTGAATATCACTTACAAATAAACATGAATAATACGAAAAAAGCTAGTAGAATATATTATACACCTAATATAATTTTCATTAAAACTGTGGCTTAATAGGTTTTTCCATTTCACGGGAAAATTCTTCTTAAGCATGTACATCTATAAAATTCAGGAAATGAGTTTGAACATATTTTGAGACGAAAAGCTTAAATGAAGTTTTGTCCTTAACTGCATCTTTTCAGAGATTGTTTTTTTTTCAGATGTGCTGATTTTTTTTTAAAAAGAAAAAAATTTCCATAATTTTAATTCTTAAATACTGCTTCCACAGCTTAGCAATTAACTTTTTCTGGTTTTATTTAAAATCTGTCAATGGTTAAATACGAGCACATTTGTGATGTCAGATATCATCCATTGTTACCCTATAACTCATGATCATTGTTCATAATATGTCCCACACTCTTTCTAGCAATTGTTTTTAACACGCTTTTATTAGCTTCACTTGTAACTTTTTCTGGTTTTATTAAAATCTGTCAATGGTTAAATACGAGCACATTTGTGATGTCAGATATCATCCATTGTTACCCTATAACTCATGATCATTGTTCATAATATGTCCCACACTCTTTCTAGCAATTGTTTTTAACACGCTTTTATTAGCTTCACTTGTATGTTTGTTTATTTGTTTGTTTGTTTGTTTGTAACCGACTGTTTGGACTCGATTTTGACCCACTTTAAACGGACAGATTTAATTGAAACTTTGTACACTTACGAAGAACCGGTAACAATACAACAATTTGATAAGTTTATATCATTATCCTGATCAGGATCGCCAGTCCTTTCCTCACGTATCCTCTGCGTGAGAGCAAGAGGCTTAATATTGTAAGTATATTCCGTGATTCTCAGTTCGGTCGTTGGCCGAGCGGGCAAGTCTTAGTCGACGCAAAACGACGGACTCCTCGGGCGGGAGTTCAAATCCCATGGCTGAAATAAAAAAATATTTTTTTCTTCAGAAATATCTGTTGGATCGTAATATGTTATAATATCAGCATCAATAAGTAATATAAATATAGTTTAAAAAAACTACAAATCACGCTTTGATAGCACATCAAACTAAAAAGTGAAAAATAAATATAGTTTAAAAAACTAAAAAACACGCTTTTAAAGCACATCAAACTAAAAAGTGAAAAATAGTTATTAATATAAACTGAAATCAATAATGAACGAAAAATACTAGTATTATTGTGAAAAAAGCGTGGGACGCTTTGTGCCATATTTTTCGTATATCGAGCAACCCACGCTTTTTTCACAATAATACTAGTATTTTTCGTTCATTATTGTTTTCAGTTTATATTAATAATTATTTTTCACTTTTTAGTTTGATGTGCTTTAAAAGCGTGTTTTTTAGTTTTTTTAAACTATATTTATTATAACATATTCTACCAGATACCATGTAATCAATAAATCCCAAACACAATATTAAAATTGGAAACCTCCTAATCGAACGATTTATTTGATAACTTCACTTTGGGGTTGTGTGAGACGACAATATCAAGAGCTTTCAGGCATCATCAGTTAACATTGAATATTTCGTGTTTAATTAATTTTCGTATAAAATGCTTCTACATACATATAGACAGTATTAACAGGTTTACTAGGATTTAGACTCAAGAATGGTAGAGGTATGGTATGCATAATGTACGACTAAGTGATTGGACCCACGACAAGTTTCTTATGTTGAGGTGACATTCAACATCTTGTATCTAGAAAAACAATATGTTTGAATATATTTAAAGCATTTTTTTTATTTTACTTGGGAACATGAATTTAACGATGAATTTGGAATTACTCAACCTTTCATAAGCAGAGATAAAAAATCTTACTTTCCTCTCAAATTGCTGTATTGAATATGAAAATCCCATATATAAACTTGCTTTATTTCATCTGACATTTAGCAATTCTACTTTTTACAACTTTTTTTTATAAATAATGACGTACAGATCTCAAAATTTAATCACCTCCTCAGACAAGGTATCGAAACGGTCTGGTGAAAGTATTTTTTAATTCGCATAAACAGCTATAGAATTTTCTTGCAACCTGACAAACGGACAAACTTTTTTTTACAGTTTTTTGTTAGGGGGATATCTAAAACATCCAAAAGAGTAATACAAGTGGGGGTAAAATTTTAAATTTTTTTGCACGAGGGAAGTTATAAATTATCGTCCCATTGCAATTTTATCTCTAAGATATTTGAAACCTTTATAATGTTATACCGGGTGTAACAGGATCATGGTACATCCCCTTTTCTCCTTTAGTTTTGAAAATAATTGATTGAAATTTGGGATATCCTATATACATAGTAAGCGGCACTATTTGACATACAAGTGATTTTTTTCACATCTGGTTTCGCCGGAAATGACACTAACTTTCGATTTTTAAATGGAACACCCTGTATATTACTACATTTTTGATTTTGCATAGTTTTCTGAATCTAACTATACCAAATAAATGACATTTCAAACGTCAACATTTTTTATATTATAATATTTAGTTTTTCATTTAAGTGTGCTATGACGGTTCCGATTTATTCTAAATGGCCCGTGTAATGCTACAAAAATCGAAATCCCGTCAGAATACTAAATTACGTGATTTATGAGCAAATAAAGTTTTTCAAAATTGTTTTTTGGGCCAAACTCAATTTTTTCAAATGGATATTGTCGTATTAAAATGTGCGATAAATACAAACAACATTACAGCTAAAAGAAAATAAGAAGATGCAATTTTGTTCTAATTAAATGTTAAGAAGTAACTAAGATGGCTTTGAAAACAATGAAATATTTAGCTTGTCAAACATTTGTTGGTTTACCGGTGTTTTTATTGTGTCTTTAAAAATTGTTGAAAATTCTTATTAATCGTGTTCAAAATGCCGCAAATTTATACAAGAGATGAAAAAGTGAACATGTTAATTATTTATGGGGAATGTAGAAAAAATGCCGTTGCAGCTAGACATCAGATAGAAAATGTCCAGCGAGAAATTATTTTAATCGTCTTGAAAATCAATTCCGAAGTGATCCCAACAATGATTCCTAAGAAAATTTTATTCTTGACGAAGAAATGGAAATTAATATTTTGGCTCGAGTAGAAGAAGAATTCGAGTATTTAGGCTTAGGTATGTGGATGATATTTTTGCAGTGTTCGATACAAAAGTCACTGATAATGATAACTTTGTATCTAAATTAAACAGTCGTTTCGCGTCAGTTAAATTCACACATGAAACTGAAAACTCTGGACAACTACCATTTATAGATGTATTAATAATTAAAAATAGTGAAAATAAGTTAGATTTTGACGTATACAGAAAAGATACCAGTACTCTAAGATATATCCCTAAGGACTCTCACCATTGTGCTCAACACAAAATGGCGAATTTTAATATTCTAGTCCATCGTCTATTAAGCTTCTCCCTCAATAAGGAGAGGTTTGAAAAAGAAAAGGCATTGATTAAGGATATAGCTGCGAGTAATGGATATTCTGTAAGTTTAATTGATAAAATAATTAGGAAACGAAGTCGCTTCGAAATTCTTCGACCTTTCAAAATCCGAAATTTGTATCGATTCCATTCGATCTTCGATTCACTCGTGGTATTGGTAAGATTTTTAAAGATGTAGGTATGACGGTGGTTCATTCATCGGGAAACAAACTACAACAACTTTTAGGCAATCCAAAAGACCAAATTGAAACAAACGTAAAGTCGGGGATTTACGAAATTAGCTGTAAGGACTGTAATCAAAAATATGTTGGACAGACTCGACGATCAATTCGAACTAGATTCAAAGAGCATATGGTCCATCTCAAATATGGTAAAACAGATAAGTCTATTGTAGCCCAATATGCGTTTGAGAACAACCATAAAACAGATATTAACAATTTAAGATTAATTAGGAATGTAACAAATACTAGACAGCTAGATGCATTTGAAAGCTTGGAAATCATCAAGTGTAAAAATGGTATGAATAGTGACAGAGGGCATATCCCAAATAGCCCGCTTTATTGGTTAGTGGATCGACGGTTCGGTGAACCATGACTATAGTTTAGGTATAAATAGGGTAGATTGTTAGCATAAGTTTAGTTTTAATCATCTTCAGATGATGCCAACTTGATTGGCGAAACGCGCGTCGAGTGCAGTATATAGTGTTTTGGTGTTTCGTGGAAAACTACGCCAGTGTTAAATAGATATTCATTTGATGAATTTTCAATACTTTCAATTGTTATAAACAGCTTACTTGAAAATAGATATCTGAAATTACAGCCAAAACCGATGTTTTTTATTTAAAAAAGTAACCATGATAAAACGACATTAAAGTCGTATTTTGAACTGAATACTCGACGCGTTTCGTCAACCAAGTTGGCATCATCTGGAGGCGATTAAAAAACTGATCAGTTAAATGCAAAATACAAGTTTCCCGACCCTCAGTTTTTCATGATTCCCTGGAAAACGATATCAAATAGATAATACTTTTCAATGACAAAAGTTCAAAAAGACGTGGATATAGATTTATTGGACATTTCTCACTGAAGTAAAAAAAACAAATTATTTGATCCGAATTCCTTACGGATGACTTTATTATAATAAACATTTATTTGAATAACTACCTATGTTTTCCCATAGAGGCATGCTTTCGTAATTATATACGAAATGGGCATATGCCATTTTTTATAATTCAATATTCATTGAAGAAAATAACCGAGAAAATAGTCGTTTGAAAATAAAATCATTTTTACAGCTTTCTGTAAAGGCAAAAAATTATAATTAATATTTACTGCCATTTAATATTTTATACTAAATATTTCTACATATGTAACATTAAATTTTAATGGTATATGAGCAAAATGGTCACGATGAGTTTAACGGGATTAACTTCTAACATCTAAAATCGCGCGCGTCTGATCATTAATTATAATAGTACATGCTTGTCCTGAATCGGTTAACGTTATAGCGTTATCACATAAACCCTCTTCTTGGCTGGTCGCAATTACTGGTTATTGTGGAGCAGATGGCTGAATTGCTGAATGCTCTTTAGATATCTGGCGCTGATGACGGTGCGGGCTAGCTACGGGCGGCTTTTTACGTTCGCGGCCCCATTGACTCTGTCACGGTGTAGAAATGACTTTCCCTAAGCTGCTCTTCCAAGCAAAAAACAAGTATTGTTCGCGAGAAACCGTTACTTCAACCCCAGCGTATCAACTAAAAGATCCGGGATATCAGCGCGTTATTTTTTGGATTGTAAAAAACTTATTCCCAGTAGAGCAGAAATAGTTTTTGCCCCCAAGTTGCACTACTGGTTTGCACATTTTATTGTTGCTGTAAGAAATATACTCGCTACTAAGCAATTCCCAACTTGTGTATATAAAGCGGAGGGTGTTTACAACATGAATCGACAAAAACTAGGTTAAAGTTTAACTTTGTTACCAAAACAACAAATATGAAACTTAGAGAATATGTCTTAAGTAAGGTAAAGTTTAAATTAAATCGAGGTGAAGTCAAGGGCGGTAATAAGAGGCGGCCTTTATTATTCGTCTCAAATGTTGTTCCTTATAATAATTCTTAGCGAATAATATAATTAACCCTCTTCCAACCACTTGGATGTAATGATTTTCCTTGTTGAAATAATGTCATCTATTCATGCAAATTCAAAAAATCACTACAGCCAGAGTTATGAATAAAGCTGGCCGAGGTCACCTGGCCGACAGAGCCGTCATATGACTCATATGTTTACATCATATAATACTTGAATAAGTACAATAAATGGAAATAAATTTTAACAATAATGTTACATTTTATAAAAATTTGTATAAAACTCACCCTTTTAAGCAGATTTATGAAGTAGTTTGGTTGTCGTCATCACAAAGTGGGGAAGATCTATAGTATAATAGCATCAGGTATGTTTCTACAGCTGTCTCCGTCAGCGATGTTCGCTTTGGTGAAAAAATATGTTTGTATTTTGAAAATGACCGTTCGTCATCTACGGATGTAATACAGGCATAAGGAAAACAATTTGTGACCTCACTTAACGAAGTTGTAGATATCACAAATTTGTCTTAATTTGCTAAAATCAGGATCTTTCTGTAATACACTCTCAAATTTTTCACTAACGAAATTATTTTTTGCGTCATTTATAGCATGTAGCTGTGTATTTACGTCGTCCACTATTTGCAGCGATTCCACTAACGACAACGAACTATTTTGCAATTTTTCTATTTCGTCGTGTAGTCCTCTATAATTGTTATTAATAGTTTTTAAATCTGTTTCAAGGGAAACGTCTTGAAAGCCTCGTTAGGGTTGAACTGTAGTATCACAGCTTTTATTTGTTGAAAATATTCAGCATAATAAAAAGCCGCTTTCAACCACGTTCCCCAACGTGTAAGAATCAGCTCTGGTGGTTCAGGGATACCAGGACACTGTCTATGAAATGCTCGAAGCCGTTTAGGAGATTTGAGAAATACTTTTTTTGTATTTGCTATTAATGCATCTACCTCTGGAAAACATTTTCGAACCGTTTCTGCCACAAGATGTAACGCATGCACTTTACACGTAACATGTAAAAACCTACAATTGTCTCTTTGAAGAGAACGGCCTACCACGCGCATTGTCGCGGCACCATCAGTCACAAACATCAATACTTGACCTGTTGAAAGTTCAAATTTTTCGAATGTCTCCAACACCACACGCGTAATTATTTCGCCAGTACACGCAGTTAGTCTTTTACTAGCTAGTAAAATTGGAAATGTTGGTTTAAGAGGGTCCAGTACACGTACTATAATATTTAAAATAATTTTTTTTACAATCTGTCGTCTCGTCAATACATAACCAGAGCCGTGTATTTTTTAATCCACATTTAATCCTATTTACAGTGTCTTCACGAACAGCTGGAATATATCTACGTAACGATGTACGACTTGGTAAGTTCACCTGGGGATTGTATTTATTCCAAAACTCCCGAAATGGTTGTTTATCGGGTATGTGTAGCGGAATATTACAGGCTATTAACATTAACAATAAATCAAAGATAAACTGAGTTGTCAAAGGCATGCCATTTTTTTTATTTTGATGTTGCACGGTATTAATATGACGACGACAGTCTGATTTGTGCCAGCACATTAAGTTTTGATTGCAGACTTTATAAATTATTTTGCATCCGTCATAGAAAATAAATCCGGAAATTCGCCGATAAATTTATTCACCGTGTCCGTGTACGGTCGTTTGTTCCCCTATGGCGCGTTTGACATTATGTATAATTTATAGGTACAACCTCACGCATTAACCTTTCAAATAAGACTGCAGCGTAAATCACTTCTAAATCGGCACGTGTGACGCCATCGCAAGACCGTGGCTGTACTCCAGCCACCTCGGCCAGCTTTAGTTATGAATTTCAAGAAAGAATATCTTAATATCAGTTAAGGGACATTTATGGGATGTTTCTGAATCATTTTCGTTTCCTAAGTATAGGAAGTATGGGTCGCTAAAAATGATTTTTTAATTTAGAACTTTTTGAATTAAATTTTCTCGATTATTTTAAATGGAACACCCTGTATATTTTTCACGATGTGATGTAGAATTAAAAAACGAAAATAGTTTGTATGTATGTCCCTATAATTATCTGCTTAGACTCTCAATAAAAATCTAAGGTTTCTCTATAACTGTTTTCAATTTATTGATTCATAAAATTATCACTTAAAAACAGCAGGCTTTTTTTTGGAAGTTCATTTTATTTCTGTCTCGATCTCATCCAGTACATAAACAATTTTTTGTGAACTTTATCACTTGTAAATTCTTTTGTATTTTACAAATTCTGTACAATACCAATTGTCTTCCACAAACCTAAATTTATCGGAATATCATTCATCAATTTTAATTTGTCCATTTGGATGTATTTGGAGGTTTCAAAATGAATTTTAACAAAGATGAACTGAATGATTTTGGTATTGGGAGAATCTGAATGCAATTATTGCTTACTTGCCAATAGAATTTATTACCAACGGTATCCTGAGAGAAGGCTTCCTGAAGTCCAATCCTCCAAAACCTGCTTGATAGGTTTGTGGAAACTGGCAGTGTGAAGTATCCAAAATGTGAACTCATGAAAATTGTTGTTACCGGATAAAATGAGTTATCTGTGTTGCTGGCAACTACTGAGGATCCCCATATTAGTAAGAGAGAACTGAGTTCATTAGTCGATGATCCGATGGTCGAATCTTGAAAAAAAAAAGTTGTTTGCATATTACATTCAAATCCACCAGGCGCACAGTGGACGGAAACCCGAAAAGTGGCCAAAATAAAAGGCAATTTTTCTGAAATTTCAAGGGTTTGTTGAAAATTAAAAAAACAATCCCCTAAATGATTAAAAAGGAATAACAATAAAAACAAGTTATGACGATTTTCAAAATCGTCTACAGTTTTGTAATTGGGCCAGTAGTAAAACAAGGTGCTACTTTCTTTACCAATGAAGAAACCACCTCAATAATATCTACCCGATAAATGAATTGGGAGATATCTTCCCACCAAATGGCCTGCTAGATTGTTAGATCTTTCAAAAATCGATTTCGTTATTTATAGAGATATATCAACAACAAAGGTCACTTCGCTGTCTTGTTGATTACGTATTGTTTGGTACCAAAAAATATTAGAAATTAATAACAGTCGACACAATTTAAAGAATAAATAGTATTCTATTTATTATAATAATTAGAAACACACTTGCAATTAGGGACTTCAGCGAGTGAGTTTTTTCTATGAATACATTTTTGGAAATAATATCAATTATTACTATATTTTTTCTTTGCTAAAAATGATAATTGCTAAAAGAATTATTATTTCTACACAAGGTACATGTAGATCCAAACAACACCTACAAAATAACATTTTGAAAATGACAAACAGAAATAACATGTTTGTTGTCAACGTGAGGGAACAATATGCAACGTGGGATTGTTCAAATATGCTGAGCCGAGAATAGCACTCGAGGGTAATAATGACGCAAATTTAGCTTAAATAATCTTTTAATTATAGAAGCGAAAACGACATATCTCTTATTTGAATAAAATGTTAATCGATGCTTTACCTCTAAATACATATTTTTTACTCTTGCGGCAAACCACCCCAACAGATACAACTGCGTGTCAAAAAGAGTTAGAAGTACCCTGGAAATCTCAATTAGTAGGCATCTTAAATATACGGGCATTCTCCTTTTGATATTGTTTGCCCTGTGAATATTTTCACGTATATGTAATTTTGGATATGAAATGATTGTCGGGGTAATTTTTGTTTTCCTAAAAATAATTATTTTGTCAACAATATTCCCATTAATATTGAAATTGAATAGATATTCTGGTAATCACTTTATGATCAACCTATGATATGTCTTCAATGTTGCTAGTACAGCAATAATTTGGTTTTCTTCTATCGGCGACACTTAAATTTTTGCTTCCGTAGGCGATGGCGGGAAGATGGATATCTAGGTAATAACCTATGAATTTTGGCATATTTATTGTTTTGTGATTGACATCTGGCTGTAAGCTAGGATGGTGTCTGCATTTTTATTCACCTTTTCACTCTAAATGAATTAAAAAAAAATTTGAAAACAGTTCGAAATCATTATTAATTATTTGGAAAGGTATCCAGTACTTATTAGTGGCAAATTAAACCTCAAATAAAGAAACGATGAAATAAATGAAATTTGAGAAAATATGGTAAAAGAATTAACCAGCACCGGATGTAGATCTGTAAAATACATGAATGGGCGGAAAAACGTTTTAATAAATATATGAATTCACGCCTTCTCTTCAAAAATGTTAATATTATTCCATTCAATGCCACGATTATTGATCTTCAGCAAGAACTAAGACGAATTGTTTAATTTGCAACAACACTCTGTCGCCATTCACTGCCAGTTTCTTCATGAAGAGATTCGAAACAGAAGCAAAAGTAGAATTCGAGTATTTCGCCAAGGTTTGTGGATGATACCGGGTTCCTCATTATATTTGACCCTTTTTAAACCTATATAACTTTTGAACTAGTTGAGATAATGAAATGCGGTTTTCGCCAGTCTTTTTCTAATTTCAATAAGTTTTTTCTAAGTACCCGCCATTGTTTGCTCACTACCGGTTTAACTGGAAATGACAGCGTATTTTCGGGGATAGGGCAATTTTATTATTTCAAATGGAACACCCTGTATATTTTTTCACAATTGGAAAGTCCATTGTTTCCTCTTTCAGAAACTTTCATATTTATCACGGAAATTATACAGAGTGATGGTTTTATAAGCTTTTAAAGCGAATACTGCGTTTTATCGAAATGCTAAAAAAAAAAAATGATTCACAAAGTAGACTATGGAAATAAATGAAACTCGATATAACAAAGTGTAACAGAATATTTATTAAACAAATAAGAAATAAACAAAATAATACACATTAGTTATAAAATATGTTCAAAATGCTGCCCATCAGCTTGGATACATTTATTTATTCTCTTTACAAAGTTGTCACAGCTTCTACTTAATTGTTCGGGGGTAATGTTGTTAAAGACATTTCGAAGGTTTTCTTTAAGTTGCTATAAATTTCGTGCCATATGGCTATAACATCTGTCTTTCACATACTCCCATATGAAGAAATCTGGAACTGTAAGTTCTGGGGATCGAGGGGGCCATGTTGTAGTAGGTAGGTTTTTTGTGAGTGGGTCCCTGTGGATCCTCCACTACGGCCTTCACCAGGCCTATTGTGGCTCACACCTAATTATATTTCACCCAATAAGTTCAGTCTCTTAACGAAACTGATAACTTTATTGGGTGAGAATGTGTCCAGATCCTCTTGCAGTAGTTGCCCTTTGCCAAATATTGAGAATCGGATCCTCTCCACAGCGGGACAGGCACATATGATGTGGTCTGCCTTCTCATCATCTTCCAGGCATAGACGGCACTAGGCGTTTTCCGCTAGGCCGAGTTCATGCCATGTTGTAGTACCTCCCGTCCCTATCCAACGATTTCCAAAGGTGGCATTCAGAGAATCTCTAGTTGTCATAGCATAATAAGGCGTAGCACCGTCTTGTTGGAAATACACTGTCCTCAACAAATTATCCTGTTCAAGTTGCGGATAAAAGAAATGTTCTAACATGTCGAAATATGATGGGGTATTGACAAATGGATTGTTAAAAAAAATGAACGTACATTTTTTGTTTTGATACCGCACACCAAACTGTAACTTTTGGAGAGGATCTGACATACTGATGGAAATTTCTGGGATATTCTGATGCCCAAACTCTAAAATTATGCTTAGTCACCTTGCCATTTAAGTGAAATAATGCTTCGTTTGACATAATAACTTATCAAGAAAATTTTCTACAAAATTGTACTCGTTTTACAAAATCAGTTTCCTTTAATTTTGATGAATCTAAATTTCATAAGCATTTAATTTTAGAACATTTTTCATAACAGTATGAACATTAGTTTTCAGAATACCTGTTGCAGAAGAAATTTTGCTTGTAAAAAAGGAAGGATCATTTTGTGTCATTTCCAAAATTTCAATTGTATTATTAAGCCTAATAATGAAAAGATTATTTGGAGTTCTTTTTTTTATGGTCAATACAACCCGAATTCCAAGTTTCTATACCATTTTTTAACTGAATTTTTTGTTAAACATAGTTCTAAATTATATTATTATTTAACAAAAATAAAGACGATATTATGTAGGTTAAAATACCGCAAAATTATTTTAAGGGTAATATTTACATTTCACCTCCTACTGTCACCCCGTACAGGACGGCATTTTGACGACCAACGAATTTTGAACTCTCATATGGTAAATAATAATTTAAAATAGGTTTTAGCTTTTAACCTCAAAGTGCAAACAGAAATCACAATATGATGGCCGGTGAACTCTACTAATACAAAAGTTACTATTGGCAACTTTGTTTCTAAATTAAACAGTAGTTTGGTCTCAGTTAAATTCACATATGAAAATGAAAATTGTGGACAATTTTTAGATGTATCAAAAATATAGTAAAAATAAATTAGAATTTGACATAGTATATACCAAAGATGCTAATACTTTAAGATATATACCTAAGGATTCTCACCACTGCGGTCAACATAAAATGGCGAGTTGTAATTTTCTAGTGCTTCCCCCTCAATAAGGAGAGGTTTGAAAAAAGAAAAAGGCATTGATTTAGGATATAGTTGCGAGTAATGGATATTCTGTAAGTTTAATTGATAAAATAATTAGGAAATGTAAATATAAACTCTTCGAAATTCCTCGACCTTTCACAATGAAAGAGAAAATTCGAAATTTGTATCGATTCCATACGATCCTCGACCTCGACTCCCGTGGTATTGGTAAGATTATTAAAGTATTCATTAAAATTACAGATATAGCGACGAACAAGAATAAATAAAAATAATGATAAATTTCACACAATTATACATGACATTCATTAAAATCATAAAAGAAATTTTTAAATAGTGTTTTATCACAAATTTAAAAATAATATAATTTAGATTTTGAATAATATCCGGCACTACATTAAAAATTTTTATGGCATAATACCTGTGCCGTTTCTAGTTTTGGATAGGCGTAGAAAATTATGGTTTATTCGTTTATTGTTTCTTCTCATACAGGTACGAATTAGGTCACGTTTCACGTATCTGTCCAGATATTCTTTAATATAAAGAAGACAATGTAAAGTGTAGGTGCAAGGCAATGTCATTATTGACAGTTTCTTAAAAATATTCTTGCAGTCGCCTCACTAACCTAATCCTGCTATCTCTTACAGCTTTTCTTTGCATAGAAGAAACATTCTTAGCGTGTACGGAATGTCCCCAGACTACAATCGCATATGAAAGAGCAGAATGAATAAGTCCATGATATGCTGTTAATAATGTTGGCTGAGATACACTGTTAACAAGACTGCGTATTAAAAATATGTTACAGGACATTTTTTTACAAACGTAGTTTATATGTAATTCCCAGGATAAATTATATTATATGTCGGTTGCGTATTATTAGCAATAGCAAGAATTGGTTGTTGTAAATTAATGTGGTGTCATCAGCGAAGAGAGTAAATTATGACACAGATGTACATTTTGGTAAATCATTGATGTAAATAAGAAACACTATTGGACCTAATACTGAACCTTGAGGTACACCAATACTTGTATCGATTAAATTTGATTTTAAATTGGGATATTCAACAAAATGGGATCTATCTTCGAGATAAGACTGTACCAAAAGATTACTATTTGTGGAAAATTTGTAAAAAGATAACTTATTTATTAAAATGTTATGACACACACAGTCAAAGGCGTTGCTCAAATCTAGAAACTGTACATAAAAAAATTCGCTTTCTTCGGAACTCTTGTTTATTATATCTATTAAAGTGTTAATGGCTAAAGATGTGCTTTTTTTTGCTCTAAAAACCAAATTGAAAGTTATTAAACAAATTACAATAATTTTCAAAATAAAACGTAATTTGTAATTTTAATGTAATTTAAAAATTTTTGGCAAATACAAGAATAATGCCAATTGGCTTATAATTAGCGGGATCATCAACCGAATCTTTTTTTATGTAGAGAAATAACTTTTGACAATTTAAGAATCTTGGGAAAAACATTGTAATTGAAACACTGGTTAATTAATTTTGTTACCGGAATAAGAATAATATATTTAAAAGAATTTAAAATTATAAAATTCATGTCATAAGGTTCTTTATTTTGTACATTTTTTAGATTATTAATTACATCTCTTCTTACCCGTATGTAGGATACTTCTGATAAATCGAATTCTCCGTCTAAGGCACATATAATAGAATTATTTAAAGATAGTAAATAATAATTAACAAAAAATTTTCAGTTAATATTATTTTTCATTCCACTCTATATTTTAACTTTTATCAAGAAGGGGAACCTAATTTGTTTTTAAATTATTTCATTGACCCTAAGGGGTATTTCCACTATATAATTTCAATTATTCTGTTCTCTGAAGCCATTAATGTTTATAACATTAAGGTTTACAAGTTTCCTTACTTTGGATTCTTTAAATGTGCTGGCTACCCTGATGACGCAATGCAAGCAGAAACACGTGTCGGTAGATATTTTAAAGTTTTTTAAAGTGAGTGTTAACTGGTGAGTACCTTGTGTTTTATTTATTTTTGGTTTTACTAGACAGAATAGTTGAAATTAAAAATAACATTATTGAGTCAGTTGTACTGAACATAATGTGCATATTATCTTTTTGTAAACCAAGTTTCAGCGTTTTGGCAAATAGCCGGGAAAATAATTGTTTAAAAAGATATATGTTATACTTATCTGTGATAAGATTTGTAAAAGTTAGTAAATAATAATTAACAAAAAATTTTCAGTTAATATTATTTTTCATTCCACTCTATATTTTAACTTTTATCAAGAAGAGGAACCTAATTTGTTTTTAAATTGTTTCATTGACCCTAAGGGGTATTTCCACTATATAATTTCAATTATTCTGTTCTCTGAAGCCATTAATGTTTATTACATTGGGGTTTACAAGTTTCCTTACTTTGGATTCTTTAAATGTGCTGGCTACCCTGATGACGCAAGGCAAGCAGAAACACGTGTCGGTAGATATTTTAAAGTTTTTTAAAGTGAATGTCAACTGGTGAGTACCTTGTGTTTTATTTATTTTTGGTTTTACTAGACAGAATAGTTGAAATTAAAAATAACATTATTGAGTCAGTAGTACTGAACATAATGTGCATATTATCTTTTTTGTAATCCAAGTTTCAGCGTTTTGGCAAATAGCCGGGAAAAGGATTGTTTAAAAAGATATATGTTATACTTATCTGTGATAAGATTTGTAAAAGTTAGTAAATAATAAATAATAATTAACAAAAAATTTTCAGTTAATATTATTTTTTCTCTACTCTATAATTATTTAAATAATGATCGCTGTTATTTTGTATGGGTGGTGAAGTATTTACTAGATCGAAGGGAATAGTTCCGAAATAATTATTAAAATCGTCTGGTGAAACGAGTTCTGAATGTTGGGAAAATGTTTTGTTTTTATTAAATTTCACATCGCCTTTGAAGAATTATTATTTTTGGAAATATAATTATCATTAACAGTTTTTCTAACCTTATCTAACTCATATCTACAAGTTATGTTCTTTTTTTTATTTGCTATTAATATTTTCAAATCATCAAGGAGAAGTTCTGTACATATTTTGCAAAAAGTGAATCCCTCATCTGCCTTAAACTATCTGAAAACCAATTTTTTTTTATTTTATTAACATTGCTTATAATTTTAGATTTTATAGGAAAGGCAACATCCAAAGCTGATGTGTGTGATATAGTTTGCGCACTTAAGAACCGTACAAGAATTATTATGTCAGAAAATACATTGTAACGGTTTTTTCTTTCTTAACTAACTTTTTTATGACTGACTTAAGCATCAGGTAGTATTTCTTCAGTCATCAGGAGATTTAAATGCGTCGTTTACAAAAAAAATTTCGTCCATTTTGCCATAGCTTAGTTGGGTCTTATTTTTTTAAATCTTTTAATTGTTATAAACAAATAAATGACTCACAGAGGAGTCAGGCAACATTTTTTTTCGTTAATAAAATACTAAAATACAAGAAATACTATGATGCCTGACTTTCTTTTTGCTATTACATATTTATTTGCCTCGTTTTTTTATATGACTAACACGCTAAACGGGCCAAAGTGACTGACTTCACGTAAAAAAAATATTTTTTTCCAAGTTTCTGGCAATCCAAAAAACATTTTAATATGAAAATTTTGCGATGATTTATAAAAATTGTCATTGGCTCCTAGTATATCATACTTAACATAATATTATGTTGGCTGTATATGAGGTAGAAAATTGTCTCGAAATCTTGTTTTTCGTTTTAATGTACAGTTATTCATTATAAATTACCCACTCCGTATCATCGTTATTATTGCCTAAAGAAAAAAAGACTTATAAACAAAAGTTGTGTGGTTATGACTGAATTTTGTTAAAATGCTATCAAAAGTACAGTAGCGTGCAGATTTCAGGGGATACAACAAAATAATATATTTTTTTAAAATGGATTGCCCTATACATTATTAAATTTTTGGAATGATCCTTTGTTCCTGATTTCAAAAATATGCAATATATTACCCCTACCGTATCCCGTTTCTAAGTTATTAAACGTCGAATATCTTAGTTAAACTAGTTGCTGTAAATATGGAAAAGTTAACATTATTAAAGTGAGCTATGAAATTGACAACTATTATGTTTGATAAGTGACATTTCTTTAATGAAATTATCAAAATGGTTTACAGTGAGGAAGAAAAAATCAAATATTTATATAAAATAGATAACAAAGATTTATTTAGGAAATTTAAATATAAATATATGAGAACTCATAAAAGATGTTCGATGTGTCCACCATTACTGTCAATGCATAATTAATAACGTCTTCTTATATTTATAATTGCAACGGAAATTGCTTCATTATTTACATTCAGATTGTTTATTTCAAATTAAATCCTGTCTTTAATGATTTGAATACTATTATTATTATTATGATTATTATTATTATTGACAATGGGTTTTAGAAATCCCCAAAAAATAAATCCATAGGGTTCAAATCCATATTGGGAATACATTATTCAAATGATCCCGAACGGGTAGGACACTATGCGGAGTTGCTACATCCTGCATCCAAATCATATCATCAAGTTCGGCTTCGGGAAAATACTGCAAAAGAATATTTTCTACTTCTGGGATAATTATTTCCAGATAGGTAACTCCAGTTAAAGTATAATCATAAAATATAGCCCCAACAATTTTGTTTCTGAAAATTCCACACCAAACGCTAACAGTTTTTCTTCCTGATTTTTTTTATTTGTTTTATCAATCTTTTTCTGTTGTTCTTGTTTTCCCACGACCTTCGATTTTTCCTATTAAAGACTTCTGTCGTAGAAAAGGATGATTATTTATCAGTCCATAATATTTTAGTAAAAAAATCGGGATCTTCATCCAACTTTTGAATCATCTGGCCACAAAAGTCCAGCCTTTTCCTTTTATGAGCCTCTGTTAAAACTTGTACGGGTAAAATTTTATATGGTCTGTAGTTGTTATTTTTTAACGTACGTTGGATTTTGGAATAACTTATTTTCTAAAGAATAATACAATGTTTCAAAAAAGTGTATTCGCGAATAAATATGGATGGGCTTATCTTCGAAGTGAAGCAGTACATCTGCCTGTTCTTCCTGATTTGCTTGAACTACACACTTTTTTCTACTAAAACTGGAGGTATTATTCACCTTTCGGTAAATATTTTGGAAGGTATTTTCTGATGGTGTTGGACGATTTGGATACGACACCCTACATGCTCTTTTTGCTGCACGTTTATTTTTGTTATTTTGTATATAACAAGTAAATATTTGTACTTTTTCTTCCTCACTGTACACCATTTTGATTATTTCATTAAAGAAATGTCACTTATCAAACATAATAGTTGTCATTTTCATAGCTCACTTTAATAATGTTAACTTTTCCATATTTACAGCAACTAGTTTAACTAAGATATTCGAAGTTTAATAACTCAAAAACAGTATACCGTAGGGGTAACATATGGTACATAGGATCATTCCAAAAATGTAATAATTACAGGGTATTCCATTTAAAAAATATATTATTTTTTTTGTATCCCCTGAAATCTGGATGCTACTGTACCTTTGATAGCATTTCAACAAAATTCAGTCATAATCACACAACTTTTATTTAAAACTTTTTTTTCTGTAGGCAATAATAACGATGATAGGGGGTGGGTAATTTATAATGAATAACCCTGTACATAATTCTCATTAATTTTAGAATAATGAGCAGAGCAACTCTCAAAAATGTATTACATCAGGCGCCTATGGTCCCATATATTTTGAATTAAATTGCATTCGGATTTACCTATAAAATGTATAAAAATTCGTTGACAGCAAACGAAGAAAGTTTCACACAATCGTGCCATAGCTGAAATTTAATTTAAAAACCCATTCCCCCTTAATATTAGTCCCTATTAAAATCAAATGATTGAATTATTCTGATATCAATGTCATATGTTCGGTTTATATGTGGATAAGTCGTATCAACAAATAAACGTAAAGTGATTACTAAAAATCGAATTGAAACCCAAGTTTTGCCTGCAGTAAGCTAGGTGGTCAATAAGAGCTTTTTGAGCTACCAACCCACACCCTCAAGGGCCGACAGGGGGTGGTTGCCGAGGGGCGAGCGGAGTTTTCGCTG
This sequence comes from Rhamnusium bicolor, assembly GCA_029963845.1. NCBI lineage: Eukaryota > Metazoa > Arthropoda > Insecta > Coleoptera > Cerambycidae > Rhamnusium > Rhamnusium bicolor. The sequence goes on along the minus strand of JANEYF010000668.1, from coordinate 6,908 downwards.
GAAATGGGAATGCGGCGTGACGACGGTGACTGGCATGCGGTGGTGCGATGTGACGGGCTAAGAAAGGATGGTTGGCGTCACCCTGCCATGTGTTTGGCGGCCGGAGCGTCAAGAGCGCGGCTGGACGTCCGTACTTACTGGAATTATTGAATGTGACCGCACTAGGGACAGCAAACATAATTATAGGACCCTAAAAGATGCAAAGTTTCTAAAAACTCGTAAATATTAAAAGAAACAAGCATACAAAGTTCACTAGAGTGTAAAGTGTCACTGTATAGATAGGTCATTATGGATATGCGGTAAATTTACGTTTGCTTGAAGATTAGCTTGCAGCATTTTTAACACACGTGAATTTAACGCATATCGATGGCCTAGTGGCAATACCACTTATCAACAAAATCGCAACTTTTCAAGACAAAGAAAAAACTTTATATTTTTTGATTTGAAGTTTCAATGCAGCTAAAATTTTGTGTTACGTACTTCTAAATAATTTTACCTGTGTGTGAATAAATAAAAGTACAAAAATAATGATAAACAATTTATAAAGTTTGTTGCGTGGTATTACAGTAACAAAATTTGGTTGTTACGAGTTATTAAATTAAGAATTAAAGAACACATTATTTTAATTAGAAACAAACAAAGCTAGCTGTAACATTCGCTTTCGCCTGGAATTCATATTTCTGAACGTAATATACTCCCCCTTTAAATGATGTTCAACGCCGATAAAATCGTAATAATAACACGTATCATATAAATTTTTAACTTGTAATAACACGTATCACGAATCACCAGAATAATCATATTTTCTCTATTTAAATGCTATAATTTAATGGAAATTGTACATTCTAATATCAAATATATGTAATAAAGTTTCTGTATTAAGTAGATCCGTAGTTAATTAAACAACTTACCTGAATATTTACACAAAAACTGCCAAAAATCGTAGAGCATAACAAACTACCATAATAAACATACTGCTGATTGATCATACATGTTATTAAAAATTGGTAATGATGATACGTGGTTTTAAAAACCTTCAAAATATCTGTTTCTATTGGCTAAAATGTTACTTGGAATGCATTAGAACACGCAGAAGTTAATCTTTAATAGAATAGCACATAAATCTCAATATCGCTTAAAATGGCCATCGATATTCATGATAACATATATTTTACTGAAAGCAAAAGAGGCGCTCTTGTGAGTGATTCTGCAGAAAAAAATGTCTTTAGGATCTCTTTTATAATAACATTACTAACCAGTTAAATGTTTATATAAATTCATTAAAATTCGATAGTTGGTACAATAACTTTAAAATCAAATTCATTTTTGTCAAAATTATATCAATGAATTTAAAAAAATCACTGATAGGCCAGATAAAACAATAATTTTAATAGAATAACAAGAATAGTACTCCGAAGATAATAATTGCTTGATTGCACATAAACAAATCTTATAGAAAATGACAACCTAATTTAGTTTACCGAAAATATTTTTCAAATACAATTTTTCTATCCATAGTTCGCATATATTTGAATAACTTTCTTCTGATGGGCGATTATTTATGTATTTAGAAATACACCCATCCAACAGTACAAGTACCAATTACAGAATAGGGAAAAAATTGATAATAAAGTTGTTCTAGTAAGACGGATCGATGTTACATGTAAATGAGGCTTAAACGTCAAATAATTGTTGACATTTGTTTTCACATTTAGCAAGTTGTCTTTGGCAATTTCAACCATGGAAAAATTAACAATAAAACAGTTATTGAAGCCTATTACGAAAATGGGCGTTCAAACAAAAATGCATTTCGCGCACTTCGTGATTTTTTGGTCAGCATAATCGACCAACCGAGTGCAATTGGAAAAATTGTTAAAAAATTCAAACAAACTGGGTTGGTGGCTGATGTGAAAGCACCAATGCGTGCCCGTGTACGCCGTTCAGCCGAAAACATTGCTGTAGTGCGCGACAATGTGGTCGAGAATCCAAGCACCTCGATTCGTCATCGCGCGCAAGAATTGACCCTCTCGGCGACCACGTTACATCGAATTTTGAGGAAAGATTTGTCTCTACACGCTTACAAAATTCAATTAACGCAAGAATTGAAGCATGCTGACCATTTGACGTGCCGTACGTTCGCCGATAGGATGCACGAGCAAAGACAAATCAATGAGGATTTTTCACAAAAAATCATCTTCAGTGATGAAGCCCATTTTCATCTTAGCGGCTTCGTTAATAAGTAGTAAGTCACGGTGAATGGCGAGCGTTATCGTGCCATGATAACCAAGTTTTTATGGCCTAAATTGGATGCTATCGATATCCACGATTTGTGGTTTCAACAGGGTGGTGCCACATGCCACACAGCCAATGCAGCAATGGCTTTATTGAATGAGAAGTTCCCAGGTCGCATCATCACTCGAAACAGCGAAGTTAATTGGCCACCAAGATCGTGCGATTTGACGCCCTTGGACTTCTTCCTTTGAGGTTATCTCAAGAGTAAGGTCTATGCCAATAAGCCAACAACCATTCAACAGCTAAAGGACGAGATAATGCCTTATTATCTCGTCCTTAAGCTGTTGGTGACACCGATGAGCAATTATGTAGAGATGTCATCAAAAATTTGGACCATCGAGTGGAAGTGTGCCACCGAAGCTTTGGCGAACATTTAGCCAATATTATTTTTCACACATAATTCCCATGATTCAAATAAGAAATTAAAAATTTGTTGATAATGACATTGTGTTATTTACTGTTAACATCGATCCGTCTTATTGGAACACCATTTATAATGCACAAAAAAAAGAGACATGAAAATTAAAAATAAACAATATGAATTACGGAATATTGAGTAAAACAAAAAGAACAATCAATAAGAATAAAGTTAGAAAGTATAATGTAGTGCCAAACAGTAAAAATTGTGTGTCAATCAAGTCAAAAAATGACATTTACAATTTTAAATTTTTTATTGTTTTTATATTTGTATGAAATATATCAAATCTGTCTCGAGGTAGTTATAGGTATTATAAATAAAATAAAGGGGAGAAAATCTGTCCTAGCTGTAGCAAGCTGGCATATCTAGACTGAATAAGTGGTAGAGAAAAGACATTTTCATCACACCATTTTTTAATCGTAAAAAAGGTTATTTTCTAACTTTTCACAATCAGCTATTGATTTTATGGAGGTAAAAATCTTTCCATCATCAGCATACAGTAAGATGCCGAAATCTAAGTCAATCACTATATCGTTAATGAATAAAACGAACATAAGGGAGCCCAGGATGGAGCCCTGTGACACCCCCTAGATATCGTAAATTTCGTCAGACTTGAAGCCACAGTATTCTACGTATTTCGTTCTATTACTTAAGTAACTTTTGAAAAATGTTAATAAGAAAGGGAAGACCTGCAATTCGAAGTTTACTAAGTAGGATTTCATGGTCTGTCGAAAGCTTTTGAAAAATCGGTGTAAATCAGGTCGACTTATATGTTGACATCTAAGTTTTCCGCTATAAATTTCGTTACATGAAACAGATTGGTTATAGTGGATTTACCGTGTACAAAGCCATGCTGATATATCGTAATTTGCCCCTCAATATAAGCATATAGTGTCTCATGTAAGGCAAACTCGAAAGCTTTAGCAAAGTTGCAGATTATTGTAATGGGCCGTTTGTTTTCAATGTTACCTCTCTAACCTTTTCTGTAAATCGGGCAAATGCGGGAACTTTTCTGTTTCTGGTGCCTTTAACGATAAATTAAATATTTTGGTAAGAGGCGCAGCAAAAATATAAGCACAATCTCTGATGAGGAAAGAAGGTATCCCATCGGGCCCCTTGCGTAAGTTTGGGTTTCAGTTTTTTTAATGCTAATAGTACTGTATTAATATCTACACTGTCACAATGTATGAAGTTATTTGCTATGTGCACAGGGTTTCATTATTTGTTTCGGACGGTGGCGAAAAAGAATCTTTGAAAAATTCAGAAAATTCGTTCGATATGTCCTGAGGGTTGTCATACGTCTCGTCTCTTAGATGAACTTTGTTTGGGATGGCAGTAGTTGTTTTTTTTAGAGTGGATATATGACCAAAACAATTTAATATCTGTTTTAATATTATTTTGGATACTATCTATATAATTTGTATATGCGAGGTTGATATATTTTTTAATCTTCGACCGGAGATGTTTAAATTCATTGGACACAAGTGTGTCATCGGTTAGCTTATATATTTTCTAGAATTTTGATTTTTAGTCTATCTTTATAAGGTAACTATTTTGTTGTAAAGGATTTTAAAGTATGTGGCTGAAATATAAGGCCACCTCGCTCGCCAGACCTGTTAATTCAGTCTATCTTTATAAGGTCATTATTTTGTTGTAAAGGACTTTAAAGTATGTAGCTGAAATATAGAGCCACCTCGCTCGCCAGATCTATATACTACAAAATTTATCTTTTGGAAGTCTGAAAACTACAAATTTGGAACGTTATGAGCTTGTTACACTACTCTTGCCACGAATTGGTCTTAATCAAATCATGGCGAATAGTTCTTCACGCCATCACTACTAATAACTGATATTGTCTCACAGAAGTGATCCATAATACATGCGATAACTCATAACTCCCGTTTCCTATTTCATGCACAAAACTAAAATAATTAGCACTGTTTTTCTGTATACGTATAATAATACAAAATGTTAATAACGTGCGTTGGTATGAAATTGAAATTAGCGAATGATTTGACACGAGTATTAATGACCTCAAGTGTGAATTGAAGTTTACAATATTTAAAAAACTTATTGAGTTTCTTGAAAGCCACCATAGAAATTAGCAGCTGTTGGTGGAATCGTGATCGTGCACATTCATAGTGCAGGTGCTGGTGGTGTGAAAACCGCAATGAAGAAACTAAATAATTGCTTATTTCAGCAAGTGGTCTAATTATTATTTTAATTATATACCTAAATTTAAATAACGGTTAATCCTCTTATTGAAATATGTTATTTTGTTAATTTAACACAGTATAATTTCGAATGTGATTTACCTGTTACTTACAATCAGTCCAGTTATATTTGTATATCGGAGAAGGTTTTATTTAGAAAGAGATTTCATTATAGAAAATTGTAGGCAATATGGAATAAAGAGAAATTCTACTTACTTATTGGACTTCTGGCAAATAGGTGTTAGTCCCTAACACTACCCCTAACTGGTTAAATTATAGTTTTTCTTAGAAGCGATTCCGTTTGTGTAAAAAAAGTCAGCATACCTTTCTTGTAGAACATATATATTACGTAATAAGTGTCCCTTTTAATGACACCTAGTATTTTCCTCAGTCCGTAAAAAAAAATAAATAAACGCAATGTCTCTTATTTTACTATTGCAGCACTCTGTGAATGTAAGATAAACTAATATGAAGGGATATTGCTTAGTTAAATGAGCATTTAAAATATTTTACATGAAAATTATATACAGGGTGTCCCAACCAAAAGTAGGCAGGCACCCTGATTAACTTTGGAGATAAAATTTTTTTTGAAAAATTGGTGAAATATGTCGACCTTGTTTTCAAGGGGGGCATATTTTAATGTAATACTTGTATCCCTATCATCATCCCTCTACCCTACACGGCCACCCCCTCAAAAAAATTCAAATGGCAAAGGGGGTCGAGTGATACATCTCTTGAAAGGTCTTTCAATTCCCTACATAACTGTGTATTTCTTTTAACTTTTATCGATTCGTTCTTAAGGAAAATAATTTTATTTTTGATGATTACACACAATCGAAATCGTTTAAAAAATCTAAAATACACGGCACTGGGTATTTGAATTTATAAAAAAACTACATTTTTTAGTGCTCTCAAATCAACACGAGTTTTTTTCGACAAAAAACACGTTCCTTGTCCGTTTAGTTTTAGAATAATAAAAGACTCATAAGTATTTGATAGTCCTTGAACATTAATTTGTTCACAACCAATTTTAAGGTCCTGTGGAGTAGCCCGCTAGGTCACCCGATTTAACTCCCTTGGATTTCTTTCTATTGGGACATTTGAAATCGAAGGTATTTGCAACGAAACTCGCATCTCTGGAAGAGTTACGTGAAAGAATTGTTCCAGAATGTCGTTTATTGACTCCAGATGTGGTCAGAAATGTTCGTATAGAATTTCAAGACAGATTATACTACTGTATGGAAGTCGGTGGGGGTCATTTTGAACAATGCATACAATAATTTAAACTGCTTCTTTTATTTTTATTTCCCGAACCTAAAATAATGAAACAATTATTTCTCAGGAACGATTCGATAAAAGTTTAAAAAAAATACACAGTTATGTAGAGAATTGAAAGACCTTTCAAGAGATGTATCACTTGACCCCCTTACTATTTGAATATTTAGAGGGGGTGGCCGTGTAGGGTAGAGGGATGATGATAGATATAAAAGTATTACATTAAAATATGTCCCCCTTGGAAGCAAGGTCGACGTGTTTCACCAATTTTTTAAAAAATTTTTATCTCCAAAGTTATCAGGGTGCCTACTTTTGGTGGGGGCACCCTGTATTGAAAAAAGTAGAAAGGAGCAGAACTGGCATTTTACCCAAAACCTTCGCACAGCATATACATGATTAATAAAAAATGTTATGTAAAATCTGTAAAAATAATAAAAACTATAAAAACAAAACATTTTTCAAATAAAAATAATTACGGTATATCAACGCAAATTATTATTATTATTATTACCTTTATATTTGTAGAAATTATATAACCATTTATATCAGCATCACAGAGCATTTAATATAGAAAATATTGCATTGAAAAATACCTGTGGAATATCCACAGGCTTCAGTAAGATAAAAGATCATTTTTACGACAATTATACTGTCCAAAGCGCTCTTCTTCTACTTTCATTTATAATCTCAATGAATAATATTCTTGGGGC
>JANEYF010000667.1:0-63006 GCA_029963845.1 Rhamnusium bicolor | reverse complement strand
TATTTCAGCCGTGGGGTTCGAACTCCGCCGGAGGAGTCTGTCGTTTCGCGTCGACTGCCTTAACCCACTCCGACCACCGAGCTAATTAACAATAATAAACAATATTAAAATAACTATCTATGTGTTATGATTCCATGCTACGGACTGAGTTAAAATAGAACTAATAAGTAAGGTCATTTACAATATCAACTGCAGGAGCTGCCATCAGGCGCCGGAATCGCTCATGCACTTACTATCTGCATGCCTCACATATGCGATTTCGGCCTACATCCACCGACATAACGCGGCGTTACGAGTGCTATACTACCATCTAAGGCACTGGTATGGGGTGGACCAGACACCAGTAATTAACGGTAAATCACAAGCTCCATAATCAATTGATTGCATTCTTTGCTTCAAAATTTTCCGATTCTTCACTGCAATGTCCAATTTTTCTCGAAAGTTTGCTAGCCTGGTTATTTATCTATTTCAATCAATACAGGTCGGTTCGGCATCAATCAAATAATTAACGTTTCCCATAAAAGGTGGATGAATAGAAGGACAAACCTTTTTATTGATTTAATGCTGTTCGATGCCATGTTCGATTGGTACCAAATAAGAAATGTTGACACAAATGTCTTAAAGTTTATATTACTTCATAGTAGGTTTTCAAGGTATACGTAACTTTGTAGTCATTTTGAACTAGTTAGTAGTAGTAAAAATCACTTTAAAGTCTCTTTATTCTTGGGAGTAACGTTATTTCTACTCAAGGAATCACTAATAAGTTACTCAACTTTAAAGTTACAAAAACTTCCCGACAACGTTACAAGAACATTAAATAGAATCCTTTCAGTTATCATAACTTGAAGTAACGCTATGCAGTCAGCATTACTTTACCAATTCTCACTTTAAATTAAAGCTTTCTTTATGTAGAGTAGTATCCGCAGCGATGTACATACTGCAGTAGTTACTTGAAAGTCTAATAACTGTTACAGTACATGAATTCAATTACAATCTACGTAATTGTTACTATCTGGGCCTACCACAAAATGAATTTTACATTAAAATCGCAAATTTAGTGACAGTTATGTAATGACTGCTGCATTAAAGTTTCGTTTCCGTCACTTTTGTGCTAGCTGAGATTGTCTGTATGACAGATATTATATGGTGTAAATATGGCTTCCCACATGATACGAAATGGTTAAATAAGGAAGGACCTCACATCAAATAAATATAGTTTAAAAAAACTAAAGAACACGCTTTTAAAGCACATCAAACTAAAAAGTGAAAAATAATTATTAATATAAATTGAAAACAATAATGAACGAAAAATACTAATATTATTGTGAAAAAAGCGTGGGTCGCTTTGTGCCATATTTTTCGTATATCGAGCAAGGCCCACCTTTTTTCACAATAATACTAGTATTTTTCGTTCATTATTGTTTTCAGTTTATATTAATAATTATTTTTTCACTTTTAGTTTGATGTGCTTTAAAAGCGTGTTTTTTAGTTTTTTTAAACTATATTTATTTTTCACTTTTTAGTTTGATGTGATATGAAAGCGTGTTTTGTAGTTTTTTTAAACTATATTTATATTGCTTATTGATGCTGATATTATAACATATTACGATCCAACAGATATTTCTGAAAAAAAAATATTTTTTTTATTTCAGCCATGGGATTTGAACTCACGCCCGAGGAGTCTATCGTTTCGCGTCGACTGCCTTACCCCGCTCGACCACCGATCTAGCTGACAATCATGGAATGTACTTACATATTAAGCCTTTGCTCTCACGCACAGGATACGTGAGGAAAGGACTGGCGATCCTGATCAGGATAATGATATAAAATTATCAACTTTTGTATTGTTACCGGTTCTTCGTTAGTGTACAAAGTTTCAATTAAATCTCGTCCGTTTAAAGTGGGTCAAAATCGACTCAAAGAGTCGGTTACAAACAAACAAACAAGCAAGCAAGCAAGCAAACATACAGGTGAAGCTAATAAAAGCGTGTTAAAAAAAGGCAAAATTGATTCAAGAAAAATCTACAGACAGCTCTATATTTTCTATATTGCTATTTTATTGTCAAAAATACACCGAATTATTATTTCAATTCTCACATTAATTCAAATAAAATCTCTTTTGTTACAGATACACAAAGTTCACGAACCCAATTAAATTCTCACTTATTTTAGTCTAGTCAGAACGATTCACGTCGAATTGAATACAATCTAAAAGTTTCTTCTTATTCTTTCTTCTTGATATCTCGTACGCAGTCATATCAATTAATTGTACCTACTATCCTAAGATTTATTATCCGTGCACGATACCGTACATTCACCTAAAATTCATTAATATTAGGAAGAGAATTCTTGGTAGATCTCTAAAATATAAAAATTACCGAGAATAACTAGAAAATAAACAGAGCTGTTGTCTACAGACCCTATACAGAATTATGAACTGTTAATTTAGATACTACAATATGCAACTTGATATTCCAAGTAATTGTCCCCTTAAGAGAAAATTAGTTATTTTGAGTAGGATTTGTATGTTTTGGCAAAGGAAATCGATGTGAATGAATTTTCCGTCATAATTGTGTCACTTGAATGTTGCATAATACGAGTTTTTCTAAATATTTCCGAACGAGTTGAGCGGTGTTTTTATCAGGCAGCCAACGGATATACCCAATATCCTAGGAACTGGGAATGACTCTTCTTTTAATAAAATATCGAATTCTCGACTGAGGTGCAAACCCGAGACTGAAGTGTGCTTACCGCACGACTACAAAATAAACACAAAATCTTCCCTTCCCCTCTGTTCTCTCTTTCTATCTCTCTCTCTATTGAAGAGAAAAAGTCTGTAATACAAATAATAATAATAAGAAATTTAACATTACTTCATTAAGTAACGCCACTCTATGAAAAATTCGTTGCCTCGTGAACGGTTGCAAATATGAAGAAACTTATTTAAAAAATCTCTCTTCGCTTCCGGTTCTAATTGCCCATCCTCTTTCGAATAACAGTGTGTCAAATCCGTACAGCGAAACATATTTTCTTCATTAAGTTACCTCATACTTGTTATTTAATTTTATAATAAGACAGCTTTTTTGTGAATTTCGGTTAGATATTCACTACATTTTTTTCTAACATTTCGGTTTATCGAGCCATCATCTGAAAACTACAATTAATACAATATTTTAAAACATGGTAATGGTTATTTTTGACATTATGTACTTACACTATTAATTATTAGGTGCTTATTTTAAATTTAAATTAATAGTGTAAGTGCATAATGTAAAATATATGGTTATTTTTCGAAATATTGTATTAATTGTAGTTCTTTTGATAATGGTTTAATAAACTGAAACGTTTGAGAAAAAATTTTGTGTATATCTGACCAAAATTGTCAAAAAAGCTGTCAAATATCATTGGTATTAACAGTCAAGAGAAGGGAAAAATATATTACATAACAATTTAAAAAATTCTCGTACTTCTAGAACGGCCGAAGATATTGAAAAAAATAAACAAAGAAATCTCCTCATGCTTTAAAGTCTTATTGGAGACCTCTTCTGAATTAAAAAAGTTAAAGTCCAAGTAACAAGCAACAAGAAAGTTGGTTTTCATCTCATTTATTAATAACGTTAAATAATTTAGAGTATCCTAGCTTTAAATTTATAACAAAAATTCTTAAAAAAATGGTTTAAAATATCGAAAAAATAATTGACATCATTTTCCATCTTTCATGGTTTCTCACTTGGATCACTTCCACAGTGAACAAGAAATATTCTATACCCACTTATAATAAATAAACTCTTCTAGAAGTATTCCGATGCCTTTATTCCCGAGAATAGCTGAATAAAATACTGCAAAAATGAAATTACAGAACAAGTATTACCATAAAGTATCGCATACAACCTCAATGCCAAGAATTACCAGAAAGAATATATTATGTAAATTCAGAGCATCCATGAAGGATAAAGAGATAGGCTTCATAGATTGTATTATATGAAAAATTGTTAGATTTAAGCAGAGTTTTTTTAAATGGCATATTATTGTTTTGATATTTTTCAAGGTGTTGAATAAGCATCTAAAAAAATCTATTAAATATTGAACTTTAACATATATTAACTTATATAGACAGTTCACGCATATGTGTTACAATTCTAAATTTCGTGAAATCCTTTATAGATTACTTAAAATAATATCTTTATTATGTCCAATAAATGCAAATTTTTACCTTGTCTTTCTAATTTGTCATATTTTTGTCAAACAATAATTACTGAGATTTAGTCATTTTTCTGAAAATTACTTTTCTAACCTGTATTGAAACTGGAAACACTATATTCGAATTAATAATTATCGATTCAACTTCTTACATAGTGACATCAGGATTATTACCAGTTGCAACCGAGGTCCTTTACTTTTACTTTCTTATACCTACTATAAGGAAGTATAGTAATCGTGATTTTTTCGACTTTGATATTTTGATTGATATATACGTTTTGAAACCTCCTGATTCCATTCTAACTATTTTCCAAATGATGTCTATCGGTTCATGTGTATATGTGGATGTGTGTGTATGTGTGTGGCCTCAATAACTCAAAAAATACTATTGGGAGAGGTCCCAAATTTGCCTATTAAGATTTTCAACAACATTTTAGGTGACACATTAAACTTGGTGAATGTTGTACCGCCAGAAGAGACATAATGAAAGAATGAAGAAAACAGGTACAATTTCAGTGTGAAAAAAAGAATTAAAAAATTTTGTGCATTTCTAGATGAATATCGACGAATTATCATGAAAAACATAACTTTATGGAAAAAGTGTGTCTGCATGTCTGTAGTTTGGCAATAGCAGCCACAGTTTTTGTGATAAGCTTTCAAATATGGTACACATGTTCTAAAGGCCAAAGACAGTAATAAATTCGGTGATAAGAGCAATATTGGCCAGCTGTAACGAGATCCACAGGACCCAAACTTTTTTATATTTGTCTTTACAAAAAAATATATTCTTGATGAAAGATTATAAATGATGTTGACTATATCAAGCCAATAAAATATTGTTACGCCACTGGACTGTGCAGACTGGTTAGATTAGGCTGGAATTGTATACGAACGGCCGGAAATATTCTGGAATGCCCTAGATTGTGTGAACGGATGTATAAATAAGACACACGGTGGGCCGAATCTTAATCTTAAGTCGAACGTGAACGAGTAAAGAAGAAATAAGAAAGAGACTTATAAATGTTCAGTTGTGATTATAGTTAAGACATTAATTAATCTATTGTTATTAATTGTTAATTAGTAAATAAAGTAGTGAGTAAGTGTTACCTGGACTTTCAATCAACGAATCTACGAGTAGAAGTGTTTGTGTGGATAGCAAACACGTAACAATTTGGTGTCGGAAGTGGATTGGAAGAGAAATTTCTGGAATATTCGAAAAGGTTCTACAGTGTTCTTCTCATAAATTAGTGGTAACACGAAGAATTAAACTACTGGACAGTGTTTGAGGACTATTTCTGGACTGAATAGTGACTTTAAAGTGGATTTTCGAGAAGTTTCTAAAACATTCGATTTAGAAATAGCTGCAAATACGCGAGTGCCGTTAGTAATAACGTGTTGTAGACTGAGAAAAAGGACTACTAGTGCAAATTCGGGAAAATTCTAGAACATTCTATTTGAAAACAACAGGAGATACATGAATTGTGTCGACGGAAACGTGTTGCAGACTTGAAAACAAGACTATAAGTGACTTTTAGTGGCAATTCTAGAACATTCGATTTGGAAACCACAGAAGATACGTAAACTGTGTTAACAGGAACGTGTTATAGACTCAAAACAAGACTTATTAGTGATATTTCGTAAAAATTCTCGAACATTCTATTGGACAATTAGTGGAGATAAGTGAATTTTGTCAACACAAAAGAAGTATAGACTCTAAATAAGACTTTCTAGTGCTGTTTCGAGATTTTTCTGGAACATTCCATTATTAAAATAGACGTGATATCAACATTTTACGGATTTTATAGTGTAATAAACTTTATTTTGAACTGATTTATGTGTCGTGAGTTAATGCCAATAACAAGAAGTATGGCAGAGAAAGAAACACAGGACTTGTTAGCAGCGTTGTTGGAACGAATGAACGATCAAGAAAGAGAAAGAGGAACAAGAGAAGACGACAAGAAGAAAAAGTAAACCAAGAGAAGACGCCAGGAAGAAAAAGAAGACTTGATAAAAATGATCGAAGGCCTGGAAATAAGACGACAGGAAGAAAAAGAAGAACAAGAGAGAATTCGACAAGAAGAGAAAGACGAACAGAGAAAAATTATGGAAGCTCAAGAGAGAAAACGCCAGCAAGAAAAAAGAAGACTTAAGAAAAATGATGGAGGGCTTGGAAATAAGACGATTGGAGGAAAACCAAGATATAGAAAGAAGCCTAGAGGAACAGCAGGCAGCAATTTTCTCCCTCACTGAAAAATTTAAAGGAGATGTTATCGAAAAAGTCACTGAAGTCGCAGGGAAAGTCTGTGAAGTCGAAGGACAAGTTAATGAAGTTAAAGGAGAGGTCAGTGAAGTTAAAGGAGAGGTCAGTGAAGTTAAAGAAAAGTCATTCAAGTTGAAGGGGAAATAACCGAAGTCAGAGGAGAAGTAGCCCGACTCAAGCAACAATTAAGAGAGAAGGGTGGCCAGTTAGTACTGTCGTCTGGTACTAGGTTACAACCACCTTCTTTCGACGGTCAAAGTTCATGGTCAATATATAAGAGACAATTTGAGGCAGCTGCGCGTTCAAATAACTGGAACAATGAGGAAAAGGCAACAGCATTGGTATTAGCATTAAGGGGCCAAGCATTGGACCTGCTCCAAACAATTCCTGCCGCACAGCAACAAAACTTTAGCATTTTGGAGGCAGCGTTAGAACTAAGATATGGCGACCAACATCTCGCCCAAGTGTATCAGGCTCAGCTCAAATTACGCAGACAACGAGGTGGAGAAAGCCTCCAGGAGTTCGAGGCTGCGGTAGAAAAATTAGCCCATCTAGCCTATCCTGATGCACCAATGGAATTTCAACAACAGTTAACAGTTGGTACATTTATCGATGGAGTAAGGGACCAGGAAGTTACGCGAATTCTTAAGTTGGCCAGGCATAAGCTTAGTAGTGAGGCTTTAGTACATGCACTGGAGATTGAGGCTGCCTATGAGGATACCACACAATCAAATCAGAGAGTACGAGCTGTGAGTGTGGAGGAAGACAAGCCAGACAATACAACACAAAACCTGATATCTGATCTACACAAGATGTTGACCCAACTACTGACAAAATCGAACTCCCAGCAGAGACAATACCAACAACAAAGTAGTGGGAGGCCGAATGGAGGCATCCGTTGTTATAAGTGTGGCAAAGTGGGCCATATTAAGAGGAACTGTCATGAGCTCAACATTCAAGATACGAGACAAACCCAACAGCAAAGTATTGGGAGACAGAGTGGAGGACGTATGCGCTGTTATAAGTGTGGCAGAGTGGGCCATATCCAAAGTAACTGTCGTCAGCGCATCCCTGAGAGGGTCGCAGTAATGGAGAAGCCACAGGAAAACTGGCGAGCTGGTACTTCGCGGAATATAGCAGATGGCCTTTTCAAAAGACCGTGTGAGAAAGACTGCAAGCCTTGCCACCGTAAGGAAGAACAACAAAATGTACAAATAATGAAGACCGTTAAGATTGATGTTCCGGATTATTGGACAAAAGAGTCGTTAAGGGAAGCGCAGTTAAACGATAACGAGACTGGTCCTATTCTGAAATGGAAAGAAAGAGGGACCCGACCCGATTGGAAGGACATTTCAAATGACTCAGTGGGGCTGAAGGCTTTATGGGCACAATGGGATTCCCTTATAGTAGAGGATGGACTGCTGAAGAGAGCGTGGGAAAGTCCAGATGGGAGGAAAGTTACTTGGAAATTGTTAATCCCCAGGTGTCACGTAGCAGATGTACTTCAGCAAGTGCATAATGAAACGTCTGGCGGACATTTTGCCGTCAACAAAACCCTGACAAAAGTAAGACAACGTTTCTACTGGATAAACAGTCGTCAAGATGTGCAGGCTTGGTGCCGCCAATGTGAAGTTTGCGCGGCAAGAATGGGGCCACAAATAAGAAATAATCAATATAACGCCAGGGCTCCTTTTGAGCGAATTACCATAGCAAGTGACCGTATGAAGGCTCGTTATGATCTTAAGGCTAATTCAGGAGGGTACCAGGTGGGAGAGTTGGTTTGGCTATATAACCCACAACGAAAGAAAGGCAGGTCCCCGAAGCTTCACCCGCCCTGAGAAGGTCCTTACACTGTTGTCACCAGACTAAACGACGTTGTATATAGAATTCAGCAAAGTCCAAAATCCAAGATGAAGGTGGTGCATATTGAGAGACTAGCCAAGTATGCAGGGAACAATGAATTGCCTGATCGGGACGTTCAGGCTTAAGGAGGGGCAGTGTTACGCCACTGGACTGTGCAGACTGGTTAGATTAGGCTGGAATTGTACACGAACGGCCGGGAATATTCTGGAATGCCCTAGATTGTGTGAACGGATGTATAAATAAGACACACGGTGGGCCGAATCTTAATCTTAAGTCGAACGTGAACGAGTAAAGATGAAATAAGAAAGAGACTTATAAGTGTTCAGTTGTGATTATAGTTAAGACATTAATTAATCAATTGTTATTAATTGTTAATAAGTAAATAAAGTAGTGAGTAAGTGTTACCTGAACTTTCAATCAACAAATCTACGAGTAGAGGTGTTTGTGTGGATAGCAAACACGTAACAATATATTTTCTAAGTACTTAAATAAAGCTGTAATTTTTTACATATTTAACCTAGTAAAAAGGATAAATTTAGCAGTTTGTCATATGAATTGTCTAATTTAGTTACAAAAATGACAATGTCAATAAGAAGAAATTATTAACTTATATGACGTGAATTATTATTGACAGTATCGAACGATGATGATAATTAATTATTTAAAAATTTTAATGAAACATTTCAAGGTATGCTATTAAAATTTATTGAGGTAAGTGAAAAATTAAATAGAATGATTTTTTTTTAGATCAGGATGATATATACTGGTTTAAGAAAGTTATGTGCTGGACACATCAGATATTTTTTTGTTATTTATTAATGATTTTCGATGCAGTACGTAATAGTGGCACTATTTGCTAATGAGTGGTGACTTAGGAATATTCATAGAAATAACAAAATTTTATAGATTGTATTTAGCTTCAGGACATATAAATAGAAATTATATTTGGTCAATAAATAACAAATTTTCATTAAATATAAAGAAATATAAACAAATAGTTTTTACTCTTCGTAGATATTGTGTATTTATGAATATTTACGATACTTATATACAGTATAAATACTCATTTGAAAACTGTAGAAAAATAAACGAAATAGGAGGTATATTATTAATTAATTAATTTATTTATTTACTTAGTACATAACAGGTCACAAACCCAAATAGTAAAAAATTGTCGTAAATTATTATATTAACTTTAAAAAATATATTAAAACTAAATATGCTAAAAATTTTATAGTATTCTATTTGAAGGAATTTTTGTATAAAAATAAATAGGGAAATACCAATTTAGAACTGCAAATCATATTTACAAAACTGTTCAAAAGTAAAGTCAAATGTGTCAATGTCATTAGATAGGGTGATTCGACCTGTTCTCGGCCAGTTAGTGTCTTTATGTATTGATATATTTGATTTGAAAATGTTTCGTGGATATTTTCTGTTGAAAACTCTGAATTATAGCTTCACTAAATCGTGCATAATCTAGTCAATTGATCAATTTTTATAATCATTACATATTATGATTGTTAAATAATTAAATAATGAAGTATGTATTGTTTACTGGTTCTCGGCCAGGAGCTGCTGATTACCGGACGTTACATACCCGGTCCTCGGCCACCTGGCCGAAGACACCCTTTTTTCGTCCACTGGTAATAATTGAATAGAAAAAGAAAACACAAGGCGTTGGAAAAATATTTATTTTTTAGACTGGTATACCTATCGTTCAAAATCAAGTACGTCAATACAAGTGCAAAACACTTAGAAATTCCTATAATAAAAACAAAAAATCAAATAATAAAATAAATTGTTGGTACCTACATAAAATCAAATTAAAATAAATAAAAGCATAAAGTAAAATCGCTGAATAGGTATTCTTTTAGTTTAGGAACAGTTATCACATTTATAATTTTCAGTTGCAGCTTGCATATAATTCAGGCGACCAAAAAATGATGTACATTTTAGATGAAACCAACTAGGGCAGTAATCACATCCTATATTTTTGTCGTCATCATCGTCTACATCACTTTCCAACTCTTCATTGCACATGGCACAAGGAATTTTATCTTTTATAATTTCATCATTCTCTACATTTTCTTTCTCTTCTATATTTTCTTTGTCTTTCACATTTTTTTTCACCTTTTTCTTTTGTTTTGCTTTTCCTTTTAGATCTTTTCGCGCCTCTCTTTGTTCCTTCCTTAGCTTAGCTTGGTCTATTTTCTCTTGTTTTTCCTTTTCTTTCCTTTCATAATACTCTCTCCACGCCTTCGAACTTATTGCACTCGGGAGTTTTTCTCGTTTTTTTTCTTGAGATTTGTTCATAGGTTGTGGATAGAATAAGTGAACACTAAATGGATCTCCCATTTGATGGCTAGACACGACTTTATTAGTTTCTGTGTTTGCGATATTAACATATTCTTCCAAAATATTCGCATGTGTTTCTTCACTAGGGGGGGTTCTTCTATCGATTATTTCTTTATTGGTGTCTATAGATTCCGATGGTTCTACTATTTTATTATTGGATTCAACAATATCAGTTACTTTTGAATAGTCAGAACTTTTTCCTGTATTGGTATCTATAGGCTCCAATAGTGGTTCCAATGGTTCTGCTATTTCATTATTAGATTCAACAATATCAGTTTCTTCTGAATAGTCAGTCCGTTTTTCTGATTGATGTATTTGATTTGTTTCAAAATTTCTATCATAGTTTTGGTCAAACTGAGTATCGCTTACAATTATGTTATGTAATGGAATAATTTCAAGGGTATCCATTGGTATTAAGCTGCCAACTGGTACAGACGATGGAGGATTTTCATTCAGATTAGATTCTTTAAAATTATTTTTTATTCTAGATATTTCTTCTAAAATCGTATTGATATCAATTCTGGAATTATTAAATTTCGTCTTCAAATATTGAATAACTTTCTCAGCAGATTTGCAGTCATTTATTGTAATATTTTCAGAGGTAGTTGAAGGCAGAAGTGTTATCTGCTCTAGGGTATTTTTGACACATTTGGTGTAATCCACATTATTGGGATCTAAAGGAAAGAGACCACATTTACGAAATCCATTCTTGATATAATCCGTCATATCAATGTTATCCAATGTTTCCTTGAAAACTTTGCAGAAATTAATCTTTGTTATGACTGAATTTATATTTTCAGGTCGGGATTGCCAGTTTTTAACGGTTTTTTTCCATTCTTGTTTCAAAGGGCGAAAAACACTCACATCTGCAGGTTGAATGATATGGGTGGCATTAGGGGGGAAGAGCATATAAAATAATTTGATTTTTATCGCAGAACTCACTCAATGCTAGAGTCATATGTGAGCGATGACCATCTAAGAACACTAATATGGGTTTCGTAATGTTGTTGCTCACAACCCAATTATCAAATGTATTTGCAAAGTATTCATAAAAAACTTCCCCCTTCATCCAACCCGAATCACTCTTCCCCAATATCCAATTGTCGGGCATATTGTCAGTTAATGTTTTAGGCGGTCTTACATACGGAAATACCACTATCGGTGGACATATATTTCCACTGGCGTTAAAAAAGAACAAGAACTGTTAAATTCTCTTTTTCATTGCCAGTTTTTATGACATAAAGATTTTTCCATCCTTTTGGAGCAAGGATTTTCCCTGTCTTAGGGCATAAAGAAAAACCAGACTCATCTCCGTTAAAGACTCTTGTAGGATCTTCCACAACAGAACTCCATTCATTTTTCTTTAAATATTTTTCTAATTCAGAGAACCATAGTCTTATAGCTTCTTCAGTAAGGATTGCTCTGGCTTTACTTATACTCTCTGCTTCTCTAATTGATATTTTAGGATGCCGTTTAATGAAATTAAGATACCATCTTTCACCGAGCTTTCCTTTTTTTAATAAATGTTGTTTTCCCGTATCTTTCATAATTTTTGTTGCCGTCTCAATTAATTGCAATTTTGTTACTGGAAAGCCACATTTCGCTAAATTAAGTACCCACGCAGCTATTTTGTCCTCCCCTTCTACAGTGAGGAGGGGCTGTGGTCCTGGTTTTCTTATCTTCTTGGGAGTACTACATCCCTTCAATCGATCTTGAATTGTTGATTTTGGCACGCTAAATTGTCTACTTGCTTCACGGATGCCTAAATTGTTATCTCTAATTTCAAGTACTGCTCGTTGTAAAGCATCTTCGGAGTATTGAAATAACTGCCTTTTTAGTTTAGATTTAAAGTTGTGTTTTTTTATGGATGCCATCTGAAAAGACAAAAAAAACATGTTGCAAAAGTGGAAAATAGATACATTAAGCAGCCGGCAGTTTGCATGCATCCTTTAATTAACAAAGTATTTATTTTTCATTTTTTGCATTTATGCCTCCTTCTCATATCTATGACTATGTAAATCTTCTTCTATAATTAATAGATAGGTACCTATTGAATGAGGGATTCAAAATATCTATAGATATCTAGTTATGTCTTTATTGGCCGAATAGCTGGCCTATTCGTCGGCCGCAAAAATACATTATAAATTTAACGTGGCCGAAAACGGATCTTGTAATCCCTTTCTCGGACACACAATGTTACCTAGTAAAATTTTAAACGCTAGGTAGTGGCCGAGAATTGGTATTAGATATGTACCATAACAACTTCAATATTCATTAAATAGAAAATAAGCTACCTTCTTGTTCAATGCATTAAAAAGAGTGAGAAATATTTTGTTTTTACTACTGGTTCTCGGCCACCCCGGCCGAGAAAAGGTTCGAGCGATTAGGAGACATCTAATTAACCGGCCACTTATTTCTTACAAAATGCTTTGAAAAATTGATGAATATACATTTACAAAGTAAATTATCAAGTTAGTTGATTATGCATAATCAAAATAATGTAAAACATGCAGACATAAACAATAACACTTACTATTTCTTGAACTCTTGCTCACTATAACTAACACTTCATATAAACATATCCTGCCTGTGTCCGTTGGTGACCATCTTTGAAATGAGTTAATAGTTTCAATTTTCATCGCATGGTGGTGAAAATTTAAATTCAGGCGGGAGAAAGGTGGCCTAATATTGGTATTAGCAAAAGCAACTACAATATTGAGAGGTTTTACTATTAAGGTTGGTTTTAATTAAAATGTCCGAGAACCGGTACTGTCCGGTTAACAGGTCGAATCACCCTATATCATTTATACTTTCGCGTAAACGATGCTTTATTGAATGTTGCCCATATGTTGTGTTATGATGTTCGATATACATAAGCTCTTGATTCCTTGTGGTGTGAGATAGTACCCGTAAAGGGAAATACTCCCTTAATTCTGGTACTTTATACATGTTGTTTATCATCTTGAAAGAAAAAGTTGTCTTGTTTATAAATCTTCGTTTTTCTAGTGAGTCTAAGCCAATTGTATATATTCTATCATCGTGATTAAGCTCATTATTTAATTTATATAAAATAAACTTGACAAATATATTTTGTAAATTCTCAATTATATTATTCCTGTATTTTGGATTCCAGATTACTGAAAAGTGTTCCAAACTACTAATTACTAATGATCTATAAAATATTAAAATTACATTTATATCTTTAAAATCGGCAAAGTGCCTACGGATAAATCCACACATCTTATATGCCTTTTTTTATTTATATAAAGGTTAAAACTAAAATCGCCAGTAAATGTCACTCCTAAATCATCTATAGAATTTACACAAGCAAGATCCATTCCATATATGCCATAATTAAATAATATTAGAGACTTCTTCTTGGAAAAAGTTAACGTTTTACTTTTATTTACATTTAATTCCATTTTATTACTTACACACTAGGTTAATATTTTATTTAAATCTTTTTGCAATATTTGACAGTCGGAATAACTTTTTACTTTAATAAATATTTTTAAATCATTGGCGAATAATAATGTTTTGCATTCTAATTCTAATAATATATCATTTATAAGTATTAAAAATAAGAGCAGACCTAAGTGAGAACCTTGAGGAGCGCCAGACGATGGGCAAAATGGAATTGAACTATAATTTTCTATTTTGACTATAAGAGTCCTATCGCTTAAGTTACTCCCAACCCACTGAAGAAGGGATCGATCAAGACCTATGTCTTTGCATTTTTGTAACAGGATGGTATGGTCCACCCGATCGAAGGCTTTTTTAAAATCAGTCTAAATAGAATATAGCTGCATCCCTTCTTCAATAGCTTCGGTAATGTGATTGATTACTATAAATGGCCAAATTTGAACTAGTTGACTTTCTATGTTAGATAACCATGCTGTTCAGGAACTATTATATTTTCAATTTCAGGAGATAATTTACTTGTTACTAGCGATTCGAATACTTTAGCAATAGAACACAACTTAAAGAGAGGCGTGAGGTAGGCACGCTTCCATAAATGAGGGAATTTTCCTTCAGTTAATGAAGTATTGAAAATCATATTGTCTGGTCCTGCACTCTTGTTACAGCCAAGAGATGCAAGCTCATCAATAACTTCATCAGTGCTAAAATGTAATTTACAAATATTAAGGTTTGAATAAGAACTACTTTCGGCGCTCTGAAAATGGGCATTATTAGTTGTGTAGACTGATTCGAACAATTGAGTAAATATTTGGGTCGTTTCTGATCCACTAGTAGAGTTTCCATTATAATGAACTACTAGGTATTACTCGAGTGGTTCTCTTTGATTTAACATAAGACCAAAAAATTTTATATTGTTGTTATTTAAACCTATCTGCATACTGTTCAAGAAAGAATCATAATCATGCTTAATCATTAGCTTTGTTTCAGATCTGAGGTTACCATATTTGTTACGTAAGAGAATGCTATTTCTATCTCTTTTTTAATTTATTATAAATTTTGTTTTTTTTCTCTCAACTCTTTCTTCGTTCCAATTTGAAACCATTGAGGATGTTTATTTGACTGAATAAATATTTTCGGCATACATATATATATATATATATATATATATATATATATATATATATATATATATATATATATATATATATATATATATATATATATATATATATATGTATATATATATATATTGAATTGACAAATGATATTGGCTTTCCATCTATCATGATTTAAAGGTGTAATTCAATGCAGGCCGGGGTATTTGCCCGCTGAGTAGTTGTTTCCTTCAAATCATATTTAATAACATTAGTTTAGTCCACCTGGGCTAGGGTTCACCGCTCTCAGTACTTGCTGTGATGCAAGTCGCTATTTGCCACAGAGACATCTAGGATGTCGGTCGGATAGTAGCATTCAGACCATATGAGAAGTTTTATACCTCTCACCACTATTCACTTCACCTTAGTTAGTATATAACTAGCAGGTTGGCCACTATCATTTGTCTGTTCCATAACCTATGGCATACTGAAGAGAACAAATAAGTTCGAAATCGATCTATGTCTGGTTAGGAATTGACAAATGATATTGGCTTTCCATCTATCATGATTTGAAGGTGTAATTCAATGCAGGTCGGGGTATTTGCCCGCTGAGTAGTTGTTTCCTTCAAATCATATTTAATAATATATATATATATATATATATATATATATATATATATATATATATATATATATATATATATATATATATTTATATATATATATATATACACACATACATATATGTATATCTATTGCAATAGTAATTATATACTATTAATAATTTGTAATAGGCAAAAAAAAATTAAGCTATATTATCAGAAATGTGTTATAAAGTGTTGAAATATGCAATAAAACATAAAACAAATTGTTTAGTTCGACACTGATTTTGTTTATATGCGATTATCTCTAAAACTAAATGCGAAAACTGACCCGTTTTCATATGCACACGTACAATATAGAGAAAACTAAAAAGAGAGTTTTCTAAAACAATTAATTGTTGTGTTAAACCTATCGCTTTAATAAGACTACATTCAGAGTTAGTCTCTAATATAACATACAATTATGAATTCTGAGTTTTTTATTAAATTCTTTTACCAAAAATCCTTCTCTTTCCGTTTTTCTTTATATTCAAAGTTAACACTTTGAAGTGTCGCGTGTAAACAGATTTGATTTTTGCGTATTCAAGCAAATTCGCGCCTGTTAAAAAGCGTTTTTATTCTGTATGGATATAAAATTATTCTTATATTTCTTTCAGCGGCGATGGAGAGAGAAGCTCTATAACGGAGGGGTTGAGAACAGCCCTCGCCCGACTGCGACAGAGATCAACTCCCCCCGGAAGTCAGACATCCCCTTTACACCAGCCCCAACCTAATGTAAGTATTTTCTACTTTTAAAATACCCTCAATCTGTCAAGGTACTTGAGAAAATCGCGTACGTATACTCCATTAAATAACCATAAAGTGGTTTAGAGTGGCAAACGTTATTTTTTACGACATAAAAAAGAACATCTCATCGAAATATTTGATTTAATAAAGTAACAAATTAAATATTTAGTTACACAAGCGTATGAAAAATTTCTCTCTCTCTCTCTCTCTCTCTCACCATTTTTATTTCTTATTGATGTAGGGCACGGACAAATTTGTAGTACACACTCGCAATGGTTATATTATGATTTATGATTGAGCATCATGGAGAGTAATAATTTATTACTTCCAAAATATTTAAAAAATATTAATACGTTGATTAAAAATAATAATCTGAATTATATTTGGCGGGTAATTGGCTCTTCCGGTCCAATTTTCTATAATTACTGGGCCAGCTTTAGTTGTTTCCTCAACTAGTAAACTCTACTGGCATAGGCGACCGCAGGGGGTCAAATCGGACATTTGACCCACCCCCTGGAAATTTCAAATATTTGTTTTTATTTATGTATACCTAAAATATCCAAATTTAGTTAGCAGCATAATGTTTTAAATTTAAAATTCCCGCCCTAAATAGTTCTATAAACATAAGAGCGCAATATTCCAAGGTTCAATAAAACTTGGTTTTCTGTAGCAAAGTATTGAAATATTTATTGAGTTATAATGTATACATTTGGGAGTTATGTATGGAACAACACATCTGGTAAATGACCGCCACGGCTTTGCTGGCACATGCGTACTCTTTTGGCGAAATTTTGAATAACAGTGTTGCATACATGTGGGGGTATTTCGTTGATATAGCGTCTAATTTCGGCCTTCAATACTTCGGTGGTCGTGGGCTTGTTGGCATAAACCTGTGACTTCAGATAACCCCACAGCCAAAAGTCCAAAGGTGTTAAATCGCAAGAGCGTGGCGGCCAAATCTGGTCACCAAACCGAGAAATGACACGACCACGAAAAGACTCGTGCAAGACCGTCAAAGTTTCACGGGTAGTATGGCAAGTGACACCGTCCTGCTGAAACCACATATCGTAGAGAGCAATATCTTCCAGTTGAGGCACAAAACACAGGGTTATCATAGCACGATAACGTTCGCCATTCACCGTTACTGCATTACTTGCCTCGTCTTCGAAGAAAAACGACCCAATGATTTCTCCAAACCACAATGCATATCAAACAGTGACACGTTTTGGGTGTATTGCTTTCTTATGAATCATTCGTGGATTTTCTGAGCCCCAAATGTGGCAGTTTTGCCTATCAACGAGGCCATCGAGGTGAAAATGGGCCTCATCACTGAAAATGATTTTGCAAAATTGGCATTCACTTCTTATTGTTCAAGGATCCAATTGGTGAACTCTCTTCGCTGTGCATGGTCTGTTGGCAGAAGTTGTTGAGTCAATTGGACTTTGTAGGCGTCCATGGACTCTCGGCCACGCTCTCGCGAACTAACCACTAACCAAACCAGTATTTTCGAA
This sequence comes from Rhamnusium bicolor, assembly GCA_029963845.1. Taxonomy (NCBI): domain Eukaryota; kingdom Metazoa; phylum Arthropoda; class Insecta; order Coleoptera; family Cerambycidae; genus Rhamnusium; species Rhamnusium bicolor. The sequence goes on along the minus strand of JANEYF010000667.1, from coordinate 44,912 downwards.
TTTTTCGATTATTCCTTTCACAGTAGATGAATGAGGAACATTATTTCGACCAAAAATTGGACGCACTTTTTAAATCGTGGCAATCAAACTTTTCACCATTTTTATAATAATGTTTAACAATCAAGACGCGTTGTTCTATCGTATAATGCTCCATGTTTACTAACTCCCATCTGTCTCCTATCAATCTGGCATGTCAATATCTTGTAACATCATGACAGCCAAACTGGCGCGCAATTCAAATCTTACGCTCTTATTGAAACAGAATTATCAAGGAAAATTCAAGAAGATTACAGCCATTATTTAAGGAAAATTAAGAGAAAAAGGTTAATATGTTGATCTAGTTCAATGCGAGTAGGTGCTCATTTTTTAAGTTATTTTTTGTCCCGTAAGCCCGACTATCCTCATATTTTTTTGCTGTCATAATAATATGATTTAAATTTTAGTGACGTATAATGCTACAGAACGGCTTCATTACTACTACTAAAATGTTATTCCCTCAAAACATATTCCTATTATACGACCAAAAATTAAATGTGATTTTTATAAAACCCATATTAAGATATCATAAACATGATTTCAGAATCATGTTGCTTATACCTAAAAACCCCGTTGACTGTTTCATAAAAAAATTTTTGATTTATAGTATACATATTTTTTTAATAGTTGCGAGTAATAGCATAGAGATTATATTTTTTAACAGATTGTTAATACAAAAACAACCTGAATTAACAGAAATATGGACCGATTAAACGACCATCCAGTATTCCACAGCAAACAAACGCCTTTTTCGAATTTTGCCTTTTGCAATTAATTGTAACTTGAGATTTCTAACTTGCAAAGTCTAATATTTTCTAATACTACTTAAGAGGGCTAATCAAACCAGTGTTTGTAAGGTAATTTTTCAAAATTTATTTCTTCCATACGGTGTGGTCAAATTACACTTTACACTTTACACTTTATGTAGGGAAAATTTATACTGTAACTATAAGTGAAATTTGGACGTGATTAGGTCCTGAATTATGATATCAATCGGTAAAATTCGAGGTAAAATTCATACATGTCGTCTAGAATGAATCTTCACAATTATGCTCAGCAAGTTTCAAACTTTTATTCCGTACTATTTGGTTAAAAAAGAATTTTCTAAATAAATATCTTTGTCACTACAAATAGTGCAAGGAAATGTTACCTCTATAGGGAATCGCACCTCAATGAAGTCGGTGAATAAAACGTCCAGTGAAGGTATAGTCAAGAGCAAAATTATTCAGCGGCGCATGTATAGAAACTTTCTAGAGAGTGACACAGATATCCAAAGCTTTTTCCCGACTAGGCCCCTTAATTGTTGTAAGTAAAGCTTCATTCGTATATATTGAATTGATTAGAAAAAATGTAAGATAATTAAAGGTCTTTTTTGTATCGACTATGTGTTCAAAAAATACATTAATTGTTACTATACGATATATTAAAAAATTATTAAAAATCTAAATTTTCTTATAGTTTAGTAAACGGAGTTTTTATGTGGAGAAAACACGATTCTAAAATCACATTTACCGTATCTTTTTCGACAATATATAGATTTTGCAAAAATCGAATTTATTTTGATCATAGTTTGTATGAGAGAATTCCATTTCAGTAGCATTAATGAGGCCGTTTTGTATACCTACGTCATTAAAATTTTAATCACATCCGTGGTATAATCGAAGATATATTAGACATGTTTGTTTACACTATAAAATTAAAAAACATTTTTGTGATGTTGAATTCTTTGCAATGCCCTATAAGTTGACCCCTCTAATTACAAGTCTGCAGATGCCCATGTGTACTGTTAAAAAGGATCTATTTAGCTGAATAACTTTTAACGCAAATCTGTCCTTACATTTTAAATATATTAAATTGTTGGGTTCGCTTAACACAAATAAACTTAGAAAGCTTGCCTTAACTATTTTATTAAAACTTAGAAAACAAAACACTTTTGCTATTAATTAAGGACGGCACACACTTACAATTATTAATATCGGCCATTTTCTAAAAACTTTACAGCAGAGAGACTGCTCACACAGAGTATGGGTACTGTAGAGAAACATTGCGTCTGCGCTCTCTACTAGGCATGGGCCACCACAGAACATGTGGGCATGGGGACATCATCCGCCTTGCCCGACAATATTTAGAACTGACGATTACTCATTACATACTTTGGTCGATATTTTGTTATATGACAAATAAAATAAACTATACGTTTTTACTTTTATTTACTTAAATAATGCTTTGTCGCATTTTATACATATTTTGAAATTTTGTCCGTGCTCTAATAACGACAAAAGATGTATAATATATTTTATGGTTGTTTCGAATATTTTCTAAAAAATATTGAGAACCATCAAAAACGGATTTTGTTTTCATTATCTGCATTCTTCTTATTTTCATTCTTAGACAACTAAGATTTAAACACTACTGAGACACTTTATTAACATTTTTTTTTTGGTTTCAAGCTATGAGCTTTATAAATTTGATTTTTTTACGATAACTTTCCCTATCTTTCTATCATTTACCATAATCTAATATCCCATGGTGTCGAATTTGATACACATTATATTTTTACATATTTGAATCAACTGCTTGTGTGATAGCCTTTTAAGTAACGGGTGATTATAAAGTAAGTGATATATTTCAATTTATTATTTATTCTTAACAAATCAAATTAATAACAAAATGTAAATGGAATCTAGTTGTTTACATAATGAGATTTCTGATATCAAACACTAGTTACCGCAAATACTCGATATGACCTCCATTTTGTTGTTGTAAAATTACCAACCGTTCCTCCAAATTGTATACAGCACTATTCAACATTTCTGGTTGAATTGCACGAATTTGCTCTCTAATACTGTCCTTTAATTCCTCCAGCGTTGTTGGTCGTGTTCTAAACACCAAATTGTTTAAATAACCCCACAGTCAGTAATCCGCTGGGTTAATATCAGGTGATCTTGGTGGCCATGAATTTGCAAAATGTCTGCTTATAATACTATCTTGAAAAACGGCAGTTAACAATTCTTTAACTGGTCGGTAAATGTGCGGAAGTGCTCCATCCTGCATATAAATCATGTTTTCAATTCCCTCGTGCTCGTTTTGCAATTGTGGAATTGCATAATCCCATAATATTTGCAGGTATCGTTTACCAGTAACAGTTACAGATACGGCCTCCCCATTCTGTATTTCCTCGAAAAAGTATGGACCAATGATGAAATTAGCTGTGAAACCGCACCAAACGGTGACTTTTTTGTCATGGAGGTCTTGTTGAACGATTTCATGTGGATTTTATGTTGACCATATTCGACAGTTTTGAGTATTAATTCCACCATTAAGAGAGAAATGTGCCTCATCTGTCCATAAAATACGGGATAACCATTCTGGTTCAATTTCCATCTGAGCCAATACGTGTAATGAAAAATCGTACCTGAGAGCAAAATCTGCGTCTTTTAATTCAAACAGCAGTTGCAGTTTATAGGGATACATTTTTAGGATTTTCCGTAAAACTTTCCAAACCGTGGTGTATGGCATTTGTAATCGTTTTGATATCGCATTCACACTACTGATTGCTAGCGGATTAGTATTGGCTACGTTTTGATTTTCCTGAAGAACTTCTGCAACTTGGACATCACTAATCCTAGGTCTTCCCTGGCCTCGGAAGGTCTTTTACAGACCCTGTTCTTTCAAATTAGCTAATCAATTACGATACGCCTTCATTTTGCACGGCCCTGCTGTCAAACCCATTTTCGTACGAAATCTTCCTAATTCAGTAGTGTAATTTTTACCGCCTTCATAATAACATTGCACTAAACCAATTCTTGTTTGCAGATCCATATTGAAATTGTTACAATTTACGTTACGCGAGTTTTATTTTGAGAACAATTCTCTAAATTACGATTATTTCGTTTGACACTTGTATCAATAATTGTCACTACAATTCTTTTGTTTTCCATAGATACACTGAAATCCAATAATTATTGAGGCAACTAGATTCTGTTTACTTTCTGCTACTAGCACAATTTCTTAAAACTATATAAGAATTTAAAATAGACCCCTTACTTTATGATAACCCCATATTTATAATTATAGGTCTTTGTATAATTCATATTTGTATACACATAATATAAACAAATTTAATTAAAATTGACAATTTTTACCTAGTTGTCGAGGATTTTCGATTACGATTTCCTTATTTTGTATACAATTTAGTTCCTTTCACATCTATATTAATGCAGAATGCATGCTCTGAATGAAATTTATTGTTCCATAATTTATTTCTAATATTATTTATATTTGTATAGTAGGAGAAATTGCTCTAGCGACGGCGCGTGCGTGGTAAGACGCTACAGAACGCAGAGCCAGACTTATCTCTATTGCTCGCTCGCTAGTAATTGTACAAAAAAAGTATTAACTTAAAATAAAAGTATTGAATTTAAAGTATTGACTGCACATACAGAAGTTGTAGTATTCAAATTCGCTTAATATAAATTGTTACTACCCAGCAACAACCGCAGGGAGGTATGAGCATTTCTTGCTAGGAAAGGATGGGTATGGAATATTAATATAGAATAAAGAAATTATTTAAAAAGTAACTAGAAACAAAACAAAACAAAATAGAAACAAAAAATATACTCTCAAAATAGTAACAGAAACGAATACTTTTTTCTCAATAAATAAACTAAAAATAAATTCCAACAGTAAAGTTATTACTATAATAAAAACAGAATGAAAAAAATAATATTAATAAATAAAATCATGAAAAAGAATATTTCTCAAGCAATGAACTACGAAAGCACAAAAATGAAAATAAATAATATAGTTGATATCACAAAATTCACTTCTTCACTGCACATCACTTCACTTTACCTCACCTCATATCGCTTCTTCCTCTGAATCATCGCTCTTCTCACCCTCTTCTTCAGTTTTAGATGAACTACTATCCTCGTCAAAATTTATAATAAATTTATTTCTACCATTTATATGACATTCAGCAGTTTTTAAATAATCATCCTCAATTGTCATTACTTTCCCAATTGTTTTTTCCCAATCTTCCCTGTTAATTTTCGACACTTTATTTTGAATTAACTCTTAACTTTTCTTATCGAATTTCGGAAAAGTATTTCCTTTTCTGACATTTTTCTTCAATTTACTCCAAATTAATTCAATCGGGTTGAAAATACAGAAATGTGGCGGTACTCAACACTTTCTGGCCATATCTCTCCGCTACAGTGTCTATAATATACTTCGTATAATTTTTCGTTTGTGGGACTTCCAAGAGTTGTGTTTTATCATAATTTTCCACATAATATGGATCATGTTCCATTAAAAAAATGTGTAACTCTAGCTTAGTAGAACTCTTGTTAGGAATTTTATACAATTGTCTCGAATGATACTTCGTATTATCAAAATCAATAAAGCTATTCGGTTTCAATTTTGGAATTGGAGTATTTTCAAACCATTCCTCAATTATTTCTTCCTTCATGTTCTTGTGGTAATCCACGTTACAGTCTTCCATGTTCTTTTCCGCACAGTTTCAATGCATAATCAACCCATCCATCAACTGATCCACAGCGTAATATTATCAACCGAGTCCCTTTATTAAGGGGCAATGAGAATGGTTGACATTTCTTAGATCCATCAGTCCATCCTTTTTCCGGTGTCATGAGTATCATGCCAAGTTTCATCTAGATAATAAATTGGTCTAATTTCTCTTCTGATTTCTTTTATCTCTTCTAGCTATGAATCTCGCCAATCCACTGTTCGTCTGTTTTTCATAATGGCCATGCGTTTATTAATGGTTTGATATTTGAAATCCAATTTTTCTCAGCCAAGTTCTTTGGGTATATTTTAGATGATAATCCATTTCATTTAGTTTTCTGACTACCACGTCAATAGTTGGGATTTATTTTTTCTGATACGCGTTGTAAACTAAAGTTCTTAAAAAGTTTTGCTAACGATGGGTCCAGAGTTTTTGATTGACCGGCGTCGATTCGTTGTTTTCTTGGGAGGGCACCTTCTTTCACAAGTTCGTGTATTGTGGAACAGGGAACATTAGTCTGAGATGTTGTTTCACTTAGTACATCTAAATCATTATAAATTATGGTCATTAGTTCGGCGCTTCAAAGGATTATTGTAAACATTAAAGCAATTCTGTTTCGCTTGCTCGTTTAAATGCAACCGATTTTTTTCTTACTGAAAACATTGATGACCTTTGATTTTCTTTATCACTGTAATCACTATCACTTTTATTTTTACAAACACAATAAGATGTAGACGTCGATGCCTCCCACGTTCGAAACACTTTTACATTAAATACTATAACTTTCTTAAATTACTTTCAAAAAGACACTAGCAAATAAACATATAAAATAATTATTACTTATAATATTACACTGTCTCGTACTGCTAAACAAATCGGTAATAAAACTAAGTGCGGACCTGAAGTATCACAGAATGTAAATGAAACTTCGCCTCGGTCGCGTGCCAACAAAAGCAATAATCATCTTTCTTGCTTTAATATAAGCAGTGTAAAAGACGAAAGATGGCATGTGTTAGACATTTCCCGACTTCATGTCGCGTCTTACTCCGCACGTTCCGTCACTAAAGCTATTTTTAATACTATAACAACTTATTTTGTTAAATAGTCAGGCATTTCAGTATCACCCTGTTTGTACAGTTTATTATTCATTTTTAAATATAGTTGTTAATAGAAGAATTATAATAATTTTATATACCTTTTCCTGGCATATACCCAGTGTAAACGAGACATTGTACTCGTAATTCTCCACTGTTTTTATAGTAATGATTAATGAGTTAAAATTTCTTATAAAAGCACATTCTTTATGCCATAATATGTCGATTTAACTTTTTCCGATAATGACATGTTTCTAAAATAACACTATACACTTCATTGTAAATCTTATGGTGGGTAATAAATTACATTCCAGCAGCACTTTAAAGTAAATACACATTTTCAAAATTTTTGTTGAAATATAATAATAATTACACACATATGTTTAGTCGATAGTTTGATAAAAAATTACACAAGACTCTCATCTCATTCGATTACATTTTATTGTCGTCCTCGGAGTAGTAGAACTTGTAGAAATGCCGATGTATGAAGAGAATATGGCATACCCATTCCCACTGCCATTGCCAGTGCCGGTGGTGGGATTCGAACTCGCAGCAACGATGGAGAGATTATCTAGTCATACTTGCCATCGCGTGTTCTAACCAACTACGTCACTAAGCCGAGTAATATTACGAATCAATGTGTGTATGCAACTTTAATCAGTTACGGAAATTTTGCTCAAAAATATGTTTATAAAGGGAGAAACGAAATGCCTCTAAATTAAAACCTGCTTGGAAATATCGTTTAGTAAATATAAATTTTATTCTAATTTTAGAGGAAATTAACACTGATTCAAAGAAAATAAAACCATTTAAAAAATACTGTAGCTCTGTGTATGTATTTATTTTAAAGGACAGAAAGACGTTTCATTACCAGCATTCAAATGCTAAATTATTTATTTAACGTTTCCTGCTGAAAACTTACTTTCTGTGATCTATGAAGAATTCAGAAGGTTAATGAATTAAGGAATTTTATGAAAGCAATTTTTATAATATAACGAAATAAAAATGTTACACAGTTAAATTAACTATATTAAAACAATAATGTAATAACTAAAGCTCTTCAGTTTTACATGAATACAACAATAAAAATAGGCACTCTCTTAATTTTTCTTATTCCGTCTTGGGTCTTACTGGATACCACACGAATAATTCTTGTGGGATTAAATATTTAAAAAATATTGTTACCCAGTATATAGGGTGTTTCACGAGGAAAAATATATATCTGGAGTTGCTAAAGTGGGTCATTTTAAGCAAATAAGTTTTCTAATAAACATGGGTCCTGTTCTGAATTATTTGAAAAACACACTAGAATTGTGTTACTGAATAAATAACAACCATCGATTGCTTAAATTAATACTATTCAATGGTGAAGCTACCTTCATCCGTGACGGTGTCAACAATACCTATAATAATCATCGGTGATCCGACGAAAACTCTCACGCCACGGTACAAAAAAATTTTGCAGAATCACTTCTCTGTAAATGTATGGTGTGGTATCGTCAATAATACAGAGAATTATTTGAAGTTCCTGCTGCTACATGGAATAATACTTACTATATTATCAACGGAACCCCTTCACATTCTACACCTAAGAGCCGGTATATCCACTTCCTGGTAAAGTTACTAAACAGATAAATTTGAGAATAAAATTGTTAAACCAGTAAAACAATAGTTACTATATATTATCTATTTTTGCAAAACAGAAGAATATACTTCGCCGTGATCAGTATTTTGCAAAAGTAGATACGTAATAATTAATATAAATCTGTCTGGTAACTAACAACCAACCACTCCACTAGACGATGAATATATCGAGCAAGGGGGGGTCGAATGATACATCTTTTGAAAGGTCTGTCAATTCCCTTCATAACTGGGTATTTTATCGATTCGTTCTTAAGGAAAATAATTATATTTTTTGCTGATTACACATAATCGAAACCATTTAAAAAGTCTAAAAAACACGGCACTGGGTATTGGAATTTATAAAAAAACTACATTTTGTAGTGCTCTCAAATCAACACAAGTTTTTTCGACAAAAAACACTTTCCTTATCCGTTTAGTTTTAGAGTAATAAAAGACTCATAAATATTTGATAGTCCTTGAACATTAATTTGTTCACAACCAATTTTAAATCGAGATACATTTTACCAGAGAGAGTTCTCAAAATACTTTATACCCTTCAGGAGAGAATAGAAATTGTCACCATTTGTTTTAAAAACGATAATTGCGCTAGAGCTACGGAAAATCACCCAGATAGAAGGGTTGGTTCTCAGTATGTTTTACAATTATTGACAAAATTTATGGAAACAGGTTCTGTAGGAAACAAACAGCATGAACCTCAGCGACCGATTAGGAATGAAGCAGTCGAAGTGGCAGTTCTGGGTCATTTGCAGATGGATAATACTCAATCGATCAGGAAAGTAGCTGAGGCTTCCGGTGTATCACGAAGCAGTGTTCATCGAATTGTAAAGGCCCACAAATTTCATCCATATAAATTTAAATTGGTACACGAATTAAACGAAGATAATCCCGATCGTCGGCTTGAATTCTGTGAGATTTTTAGTGAACAATTAAACGGTAATGCCAATCTACTGTACAATACGTGTTTTTATGATGAATCGACATTTCAGTTAAATGGGGAGGTAAACAGGCACAATTGTAGGTATTGGAGTGAAGCCAATCCATATTTGTTTATGGAAACTCATACCCAAAGGCCTCAGAAGTTAAATGTTTGGGCTTGGCATCTTAGGGGGTCACATTGTCGGGCCGTTTTTTATTCCTGACAATTTAAATGGCGAAAGGTACTTCGATCTGTTAGAAAATAACATCGATCAAATGATTACCCAAATCCTCGAAGAAGAAGATAATCCTTTAGAGGGTGAACTGTTTTTCAACAAGATGGGGCACCCCACATTTTGATATAGCAGTCCGTCAATTTTTGGATAATCGGTTTCCTGAGCGATGGATTGGAAGAAGAGGTCCTGTGGAGTGACCCGCTAGGTCACCCGATTTAACTCCCTTGGATTTCTTTTTGTGGGGACATTTAAAATAGAAGGTATTTGCAACAAAGTCTGCATCTCTGGAAGAGTTACGTGAAAGAATTGTTCGAGAATGCCGTTTATTGACTCCAGATGTGTTCAGAAGTGTTCGCACAGAATTTCAAGACAGATTATACTACTGTATGGAAGTCGGTGGGGGCCATTTTGACAATACATACGATAATTTAACCTGCTTCATTTATTTCTATTTCCCAAACCTAAAATAATGAAACAATTATTTCTCAGGAGCGAATCGATAAAAGTTTAAAAAAATACACAGTTATGTAGAGAATTGAAAGACCTTTCAAAAGATGTATCACTCGACCCCCTTTGCCATTTGAATTTTTTGTTGGAGTGGCCGTGTAGGGTAGAGGGATGATGATAGGTATACAAGTATTACATTAACATATGTGCCCCTTCGAAACAAGGTCGACGTGTTTCACCAATTTTTAAAAAAAATTTTATATCCAAAGTTATTCAGGGTGCCTACTGTATATTTATATTAAAGAAAAAGGGGCCTAATATTGACTCCTGATGGACCCCAGACGTAGCGGTATATGTGACAGACTTGTAACCATTGTAAGTTACATACTGTACTCTATTTGTAAGATATGAAGTGAAAAACCTTTATTAAGTCTATGGAGAAACAGTGATTGTTAACTAATTATGGTTAAGTGTGTCGAATGCTTTAGAAAAATCAGTGTAAATAAAATCCGTTTACTTATGCATATCAATCGATTCTGCTATGCACTGCGTAATACACATAAGATTAGTGACAGTAGAGCGACCTCTCATAATATCATGCTGTTGGGGTGATAAGCCATTTTTTATATGTTTGGATTATTTATAGAAGATTCATTATACACCACTGCATTGAATATATTCCTGATTCCTTTTTACTATTAATATAAGACCAAAATTTATTTGGGTTAGACTCTATAGAGTTTTCTACATTGGTGGTGTAATTCTTAAACGAGATGTCTATATCAATTTTTATTTTGGCCCTTAAGGGGCCTAATCGGGAAAAAGCTTCGGATAGCTGTGTCACTCTCTAGAAAGTTTTTATACATGCGCCGTTGAATAATTTTGCCCTTGACTATACCTTCACTGGACGTTTTATTCACCGACTTCATTGAGGTGCGATTCCCGATAGAGGTAACACTTCCTTGCTCCATTTGTAGTGACAAAGATACTTATTTAGAAAATTCTTTTAACCAAATAGTACGGAATAAAAGTTTGAAACTTGCTGAGCATAATTATGAAGATTCATTCTAGACGACATGTATGAATTTTACTTCGAATTTTACCGATTGATATCATAATTCAGGAGCTAATCACGTCCAAATTTCACTTATATTTACAGTATAAATTTTCCCTACATAAAGTGAAAATTAATTAAAATAGATATACATGTACCCTCTAGTACACTTTTAACTATTGATTCTCCAAATTTGGTGTAATTTGACCAAACCGTATGGAAGAAATAAATTTTGAAAAATTACCTTACAAACACTGGTTTGATTAGCCCTCTTAATCTCTTGAAATTTATTAAAAGTAAAATTAGTCAACAGTCATTTTGTAAATGCGCCAACCATTTTCTTTTAGCTTAATGTTTTTCCTTATCTACGTTAAACTAAGGAGGAAAAGTCCTTTTTACTGGTGGTGATAATAATAGGAACATACTTTTCAAATACCTGATTTGGCTTTAGAAAGAAGCACATGCTTCTACAATGTCATCGTAATTGTGTAAAAAGTCCCAATTAATATTAAGGACATTGTTCGCATAACAAAGGAAAATTAGCTTTACGAAAATTGAAAGTATTATTGAACTTAGGAACAGAAGACTTTTCAATTTCTTTTTTTTGAGTTGAAAAATACTGTAAGTGCGGGATACTGAGCATCCTCCTTTAATAAAATATCTTCACATCTATCGACTAAACATTGATAATTAGCCAGGACAAGATAAAGTATTTTATTATTATTGTTAGTTATAAAGTTAAACTGAGATAAGTTAAGGAAGTTCAAAAAATTATTTAGGGCTGAAACGGGAGGATTTACTTGATTATGTAAATAGCTAAAATAGTAGTTAGGAATATTGAAATCTCCCAGTATTAAAATATTATCGTTATGAATTATACCTTAAAAACTTTGTGGGTTTGCGAAATAATTATACATTTTTTTTTATAATACGCGGACATATGTTATTAGTGTTCAGTATTCTTATTAATAAAATAATTATTATAAAAATAAAACAATAAAACAGAATAAACCAGAGAGAACCAGAGACGCGTATTTTTTTAACAATGACAACTAATATAAAATCGATGACATTACATTTTAATAATTTTATTGTTTGTCACTGAAAAAGCATTTATATAAAAAGTGTTAGACAAAATGTTGTACTAGACACGTGAATTATTACATGTCACTTAAGAAAATTAGCCCACCTGTCCTTCGGGCTCGAGGCCTAACATTTTCCTGCGCGACTTATATGTGACATAACTCACTAGCCTAATAAATAGCTATTCCACGTACCGCATTAAAAATGTGAAAGATTTTATTATACGTACGTAAAAATATGTTTTTCCCCTTTTACATATTTATAAATTTTATTAGTTTAATTAAGTTGAAGTATGCACTATAATGGTGGTTGATGTCTTTCCTAGCGTTAAAGATATTAATTTTTTTTATGTTTATCATTTTCTGAAAAATTCATTTTGACAAATTGTTTTGCATTTTGGTATGTTCCAATTAAATTTATGATTTGCTGAATTATTAATGAAATGCTTGACATTTTTTTATGTTCTTCTAATCGCATTTTTATATATCTTTTGCTTCCCCCGACATAACAGTTTTTACAGTATTTGCAAGGTGTTTTGTTAATAATAATAATGTACAGTATTTTTGTCTTTAATCTACTATAAAAAGCTATTATTGTAGGTAGTAATATTTGATATTTTAGAAATTATATTCGCATACATGAGAATTATTTGTTTTTGTTTCACAGTATAATTTAATGTTATTTTAACAATAATTTTAATAAACACCACAGAAATTAGATTGGACACTGATGTCTGAGAATCTCACAAATTTCCCTGACATTTTTATATATTGCAAATAACCTCGCAGATAACTAAAAAATTTACAAAATGTACAAGAAAAAAATTAATTTTGTAATTATTGAAAGAATCCTTGATTTCGTTGTATGAAACTGATGGATATCACAAACAAGTTAGTGGTGTCAAAATAAAAATTCATGTCATTTTACTAGTCCGCAAATTTACCAGAAAATTTTGAATTTTGAAAATATCAGACTTGTTTCATATATCGTATATTCATTTGTGTTGACCAAGTATTTTGATATACGTTAATGACATTTAAACACAGAATTAGAGCACTTTTATGACTCTCTCGGGAAAAACGATTTAATCAACGTCCCAGAGTTATGTATAGATTGGCTTTCGTGGTTATACTGCGTCGGGCTGTCTAAATTTAAGATTTATATCTAGAATAACAAAGGGATGTGCCATTCCTTGTCTCTATCCTTATTAATAACAGAACTCGATTGAAAAGTATTGTTCAACCTGAATGTTAACTCTATTCAAGCTGTAGGGGATTATATATGTTTTGCTTGTAGAATTATATTTTCAGGTAGGAAATTCATCCTAAGCCGGTGCTATTGCCTTTCAGATTCTTGTTCCATAAACAAGACGACGGTTTTTATGTATAAATTTCTATATACAAATATGTTAATATTTGAAAAAAGGAAAAGTCAGGACAAGAATTAATAAAAGAAACAACAAAAACCCATCTGTTTAAATTTAAACTCGTCTAGCCATATCTGGAAGTTACCATGGAATATTCCGAACAAAATTTCACATTGTGATCTTCTTCAAATCCTTAAAAGTTCTAATAGTTTAACTATTGGAACTTAATTGTGTTTTCACATCTGCCTTACATACTGCTAGTAACTTATGCATGGCATTTGGCTCTCTCATAACTCGCAACATCCAGAACAAAGAGGGCCCTCAGAAAGAAGCGCCAAGGAGGAAAGTTAAGTCGACTATTTGAAAGAAATACGCAGATAAATTCGTTTATTTGCTCTTTTATATTCCTTAGCGAAAAATCCCAAGATTACACCTAATATGGTCCATTTTTCTCTTTCTGGTTTTTGAAGTAAAAAGGAAATCATAATTATTTGAAAGCCGTACATTATTGCTACGTCTATTTCGTTAAGATTACTTGAGTGACTCAGGCATTCACTGGGGTACTGTCTAAAACAGAATGTGAGCTAGTTCCAATTCGTCGTTTTGAAGTCCTTCTCTAATCTTATTGAACCTGTAACGGAACGAACATTTATTTAAAATGGCCAAATACAAAATATATAAGTATAGGTATACCTAATAGGACATACGGTATAAATGCTGTATGCGTCACTCGTTGGGGAGCATATTCTCATTTCAAGTCGTACCGCTTTGTCTTACTGTTGGCTGTTGGTGGACAAATAATCTGTGGTTCGTGCAAACATCGCGACTTTCCTGTTTTGTCATATAAAGCCAATAATAAATCGCATCATCGTCATTAAAAATTCATATAGTTTTACGTGAGTTGATCTGGGATCAAATATTTATTTTCTTTCATCTTGTTGCACTTTACTAGTTTCAAGAATCACTGATAAACTAAGCGCTATCACTTTCACATCTTTTTCAACGCCTTGTCCACTATAGCTGAAGGATATGAGAAGCTGAAATCATATTTTTGATTAGAAAAATAGAGTAACTATGGTCTACTCCAGCATCAGACAATTTTGATGACGAGGTATATTTCTGAACCTTGACAAAACCACAACAAAAATTTTAGAAGCAATTTTTTGGTTTTTAGTAAATATCGTAAATAATTTACCTCATCCAATCTTCGAAAACATATCATTTTATAAAAAACTTACTCTTACATTTTTGCTCTGTGAAATTTTTTCACCAAACGTTATAGTTTTCAGAAAAAGTCAGGGAGTTATATAATTCCATAGAAAACACTCTCTACGAGTTTTCCACGAATTAAGGTAACAAAACAGACTTAAATAACAAATTGGAAGAGATACGTATTAGGTTTTAGAAGAATGAGACTCAAGGAAACCATGACAGTATAAGTTCCATAGTTTGGTTTCGATTGTGGTAGAAAGGATGTTTTAAGGACACAAGTAAATTCGTAAGACACAAAGTAAATTCATAAGAGTTTTTATTACCCATTCATATAGTTCAGTTGTGGATTCAGTCCAAAATTTCCATATTAAAGTCATAAATGTAAATTCCCGTATATAGAAAAAGTATTCCAATGTACATGTGTATTGGATGTCTTTATGGTCATAATAGTTGCTCCGCAGCAACTACTATGACTATAAATGATTTTTTAACTCCCCGTAGGAAACCAAACTTGAACGCAGATGATATGGACAAAGTAGTATGTATTATATCCAGCGGACACCGTCGAGTAGTTGGTTAGAGCGCGCCATGTAATTGTGACTAGAGAATCTTTCCATTGAGCTGCGGGTTCGATCCCGCCACTGGCACTGGCAATGTCTGCGGAAATGGTTGTGTATCTGCATTTTTTAATAACTGTAACTCTCACCCATACAACTTCGGCTTTGGATTCGGTGGTTGTCTAATTTCTGCGGTGTGGTGTTTATTATATGCATGAGCAGATATTAGAGTTATTGGACAAATATCAAGGTACACCTAATTACGCTTTACCTGGCTGTGATATTTATTCCAATTTTGTTCAAGTTTTTCCTTCACTATCTGGCATTTTTTTTTCGCGCCCGGCCATAACTAGATTTCAGCGACTGCATATCGGTGTCCATAAGGATGCGCACTAAATCAAATTTTGTTTACTACGATTGACTGTTTAGAAAAACTTACCTATTCCTACTCATAATTTTAGAAGAAAAACTGGCAGTCCTCCTAGTAGGAATTGTTTACGTCAATAATCAGAAATATTGGACATGTGAATTATCTCCATAAACAGCAAAATGCTCACAAAAATACACATTTCGGAATCAGAAACATCTGGCGACTTCATTTCATAATTTTTCTCTTCTTCGAAACATATCATTGCTCTTTTGTTACTCCAAACATAAAAGCCTAACAAGTTTTGGTGGTACGAATGATTGGTTTGCCGAAATCATTTCTACCGAATCAATTACTGGATGAATTTTATACGGAAAAATTTGCTCAAACGGTATCTGATCCTCAAACGGATCAGAAACAATTTTTTAATCTCCAATATATATAATATTATCTGATTTTGGAACCAGAAAACTCTTCTTCCAAATTTGTCGTGCCATCGCTTCCCGACTTAATTGGCAATACCATCACTTACGTCCGAATCCGACAATACTTGTATGATATTCAAAGCACAACTAATTTATAAAACTGCATTCAGTGGTTAAACGCGCAGAAAATCAGACGTTGCTAAGTCTCTCCATATTTTTGTGGGTAAACCTAAATTTTAGATACTGTTTGTAATGCATGGAATGTGGTACTACCGTTTGCAACACCCCCCGCACTATTGCTGACATAAAACAATAAGCTGGTGGTTGTATATATTGACCAATATCTCAGTTAGCAGGTCGTGACTAAGGGCTTAGATTGAACTGAGTTTTCACCAAAATCTAGGCTGGGCGCCAGAACTTTTTTAAGTTCTAAATAATTAAAAGTTTACTTTAATAGGTAAAGATAACGTTAATTCGTGAATTCAGTTTGGGAGGCAAGTCGAATAAAAAGATATTATTAGATAAAAAGTATAATAAACTGGTGTGATTATTTACAAGATTTACATTGGCTCAGATGACCTCATTTAGTTATAAAATATAGTTTAGGTTGAAGACCAACAAAATAAACAAAAAAATGATGTGATGTTATTTAAAAAAGTGACTGATCTCTTACAAAATTTCTTCTGATCAAATAAAATTTTACTGGGGATGAAGATGTTATGTAACTTCAAATGGGTCAGTCCTGTGAAGAATCCACCAACAGCTAAGCTCTGACTGGGTTCGGTGTCAGTTTGAATCACCACTGTCATTACTGCAGTTACCCTTGAGATGAAATACCAGTTGAATAAAATATCGTTTTCTCTGCTCCACCCTGTATATATTACTCAGTTCGATCCAACGGTTATATCCTCTTATATTGGTCCAGGTATTTACATAAAAAGGGGAGAGTTTTAGGAAAGTTTTATGAGATCAGTACTATAATGTAAAAAGCTGTGACGTTTGAATTGTCCAGCTACGTAGGCGAAATATGAATGTTAACTTTACAGAGTAAATTGCAAACTAACGAAACTAGGATTTTGCATTGCACAATACCTTAGAAAGTTGAGGACTTCAACTAACTTAAAGATCAATAAAAGTTACGTTAAACAGAAAAAATACTGTGTTTATGTATGATTTTTACAATATTAATTTTAAAATTTTAATTAAATCTATAATAGCGATATTGTTTTGGAAGGCTTCATATTTGTGATAAGTTAAGCAGGCAAACCATAAAATCCTTAAGGTTGGGCAATATAAAAAGTATACAAAGAAAGGATAATGGAATATACACAAATTATTTGAATGTGAATGGCAAAAAAAGACTTAGTATACAATAGAATTTAAAAGTATAAAAAGCCTAAGAAGATCGGAATAATTTTATTGAATAAAAAAAAGGCGCGTACCAAGCTGTTTCCTAGTATTTAATACCATTGGATATAAATCCTTAAAAGTGAAGTGCTTTCTTTAATATAGACAGTAATAATATCATCATACTTATAACTTTTTTTTAATCAAGAAATATTTTAAAATTATCGATATATAGTTGTCTCCAAAAACAAAGCAATTTTATTATACGTACAGTGTGTAACAATATGGAATAAATTCATTTTCTCCATTATCCATTCTGCACCCACTTCTCCACCGGCTCGGTAGAGTAGTTGGCTAAAGCGCGGGATGACAAGTGTGACTAGATAATCTCACTATCGTAGTTGTGGGACCAAATCCCGCCACTGGCACTGGGAATATCGGTGGGACTAGTTGTATGTTTTCATTTCTTCATCAATGTAACGCTCGCCCGTACATTGGTTTGGATTCGGTGGTTGTCTAATTCTGTAGTGTTATTTATAGTTATTTATTTATTTATTTATTAATATAGGTTTAGCTAGAAAATCTCAAAACATAATTTAGTAATTACTAAGCATTTCTTATGAGTTTAGATAGAGTCTTCAATTCTCTAACTATGTAGCATAGGCCAATAAAAGGTAGAGCATACAGGAACAGCACCATTCTTCTGAAAATAAGAATCAACCACCACATTATTGTACCTATAGGTAAATTATTTTCACATAATGGTCACATACCTTGTTTGAAATTCTAATTTTATTTGAAGTACGTTTTTGTATAAATATTTCTATAGGTACTTTTTATATTCAATTTTTATAACAATGTTTTCAGTCAAATGTTTTATTTTGTGTAAATCATTTGATAGTACCTTAATTATTACTGTTAATAATGTTTTTAAAATGCTAAATACAATCTTCGTAATTATTTTGTTCATATTTGTAGTTTGCATTAATTAATGATAAATTCTGAAGAAGTTTATAACTGAATACACGAAACGTAAGCAAGGTAGAATTTTTCTTATTCTTATTCCAGAAGGTTTTAATTTTTAGTTATATGCCGATGACTTTAAAATGTATAACAATATCTAGTACTATTACTATTCAGATCAATTTCTAGATAAATAATTTTGGACGTTATTGCTAAAACACAATTTGCTCTTAAATAGTATTTAATCGCCTATTAAAAATTGCTGAATAAGTTTGTAACTTAGAACTTAGAATTATGATGAACAAAGAGGTCCCAATCTCTTGTTATAATTATGTATGTTTGACGCGTTCCTTTTTTTCCATTCTTGTTCTGTACGTTTTTTATTGTATTATCTGCATTGCGACTCATAAATAACAATTCATTATGTTGAAGCGCTAAACTGTAATTAAATAAATACAGATTAAAGAGACTATAGCACTGACAAAATGAAAAAATGGCTAATTACTCTAGCTGATCAGCTTCTATAGCACGTTTGCACACAATAGCAGTAATTAATGAATGACAATTAATAAAAATTACAAAGCATGACTTTGCCTTTAACCACTACAGGATTAAAATGTATTGACAGATTGTTTTATCAGCGAATATCTCGAAAATGGTAAAGAAAAATTTGGAAAATTTATAAATATGTTCAGTATTTGCCAGTTGAAATAATCGCTTATAAAAATTTCAATTACTTACTATAGACAGTTTTGAATATTTGCAAATTTATGTTAAAAGGTTTATCAATATTTAACGAAATTTTCCCGTTATTTCTCGGACAATATGCGTGCTATATACTGTGTGTCAATTTGAAAGGTTTCCACCCCAATTATCTTGGGAACAGAGAGAGATTGAGACGAGTGGCTTTAACCATGTTAAAGGAAATCGAGGAGTAATAATTGCTCTAGTATGAAGATCAACAAAAGAGCAATAACCCCCTCACCTTCAGCCATCCTCGCTTTAAAATCTTAAATGACTTCATACCTTTTGCGAAATCTGAAAAAAAAAAAATTAATTTTTTTTCAAATGCTTTTTGTTTAGTATAAGAAATACTGATTTTCTAAAATTTATTAAAAAATTACTGCAAAATCTTGCTTATTTTATTCCTTTATTAGAAATCGAACAACCATTACCAAGTTCATTTTTAACACATAAAGTGCCGCAATGGAAATGCAAAATTGTGCTCTATTATGGCAAAATCTTTTTATTCAAAATTTTCATTTTGTCTTAGTAATGTATTAAAGTTTTTGACCACTTTCGTTCCAAATCACAATATTTTCCAAAAAAAAAAAAAGCCCATGCCAGAGAGCAGATGCCCGCCTTTCGGATTGTGGGGGATGAATGCGGCCGACGCAAGTTCCTGCTGATACGTGTTTCTTCAGCTTCGATTCAGTTTGCTGGCTTTGCTGCTGAATTGCGGTGCAATAAATAGTGTTGACAGTTTCTTGGGGTGAAGTTTATTTGTTTACAAAATAAGTTATTATGAAAAGAAGCATGAAAAATTGAATAAGTTGTGGGATGAAGTTCTTTCTGTTAGCGAGGATGATTTTTCGCCTGATGTAAGTATGAGCCCTCGGATTCTGAACTATCAAATTCTGAAGAGGACCCTGAAACACCCAGGAAGAAATTAATAATTTCTCAGTTGCCAGAGAGAAAACTTCGGTGTTCACAAGCATCAAAACTTTTGCCTAGTACCTCAGTGAAGAGAGTAGTGTTTTTGGATGTTTTAAGTTCAAATGTCGGATTGCCTTGTGTTTCACTGTCAGCGACAAATATAGATGAAATTACTGAACGGGTTATTCAACAAAATATAAATTATAATGAAGAAGGTATCCTAGAAGAAGCTGAGTATGAAAATACGGATGAAATTCTTACTTGACGGATATAACCTGTATGTATATAAAAAAAAATTTATTTACCTTAACAAATCCAGGCATTTGCACGTCTGTTTACGAATTATATAAAAAATTGCCATATGATTTTTATAAAATGATGATTATCGATGAAATATTTGATTTGTTCGTAAAGAACACAAACTTGTATGTCGAACAACACAAGGATAAACATTAACAGATCGTATTCAAAATTGGAAAGAGACAGATCGTAATGAAATGGATCAGTTTATCGGATACCTAATGTGGATGAGTCTAGTGCAGCTACCCTCAGTGTCGTTATATTGGTCAAGAGGCATTAGTGGTGAAAGTACAGACATTTCTGTTGCAAATTTAGTCGGTTCTAAATTACAGCGAAATAGACGTACCAAATTATAAAACTGTTGTGTAATACGTACAAGAAATATGACTATGGTCCATTTATATCATATAAGCACATACAAAATTCTAGCATAGGCGCGCGGTATTATATAAATATATTTTGTGCATTTATAATGCATCGCGCGCCTATGTTAAGGCAAATATTATTGTGTATGTTTTTGGCACAATGTGCACAAGACATTTAGACCAATAAAGTGTAGAAGAAATTGAATTCGAAAAAAATAATAGACTGAAAATTGAAACATTCTAAATTTAGAATAATTTATACTCATTTTATTATTTATTTTATGCGTTTAAACTTGCATATATTTACTATTTTTGTACAGAAGTTATTTTATGTTTGTTTCCTAAAATAATGTTGTATGAATTTAAAATCAAAATTTTATTAATTGATATTGAAAAAATCAGTCCTTTTAATGCGGCTAAGGTGTCTGGAGACCGATACTACCTCAAATATATCTAAATACATATAATTGTCAACATTTTCCAGCATCTGTTTGAACCCAGTTCAGGAGATAGCAGTACATCAACGGTTGAGTATCGGTCTCCGGGGACTGATACTGCATATTCAGAAAGTTCGCTATCGGAAGTCGGATACCGATGGGCACTATAGGATTGAAAGAATTTTCGACTACAGCGGTAAACGTGTTAAAGTTCAAACTTAGCAATGAATTTTCGAATTCTAAATGAGCACATTTTTGCAATAAATTTAGTGGCAGATTTCGAAAAAAATATTTTTATTAGCACCTACACAAAAAGTAAGTACTTGGTGAAACCAAATTTAATTTTCACGAAAAAACAGCATTCCAGAGGGCTTTCATTCGAGATATCGCAAAAGGTAGTGTGGCATATAAGATTCTAAAGAAGAAGTGATTGGGTAGGAGGGGGTTGATGAATTTTGTTGATTTTCATACTACAACAATTACTCCCCCTCGAACCCATTTAACATGGTTAAAACCTCTTTTCAATATCTCTCACCGTTCCCAAGATAAATGGGATGGAAACTTTTTGAACTGACACCCAGTAGATAAAATATAGCGAGCGATGCGATGCGATAGGTTACTAATAGTCCTACCATAAAACAATAATGAATGCAGAAAACTAATTTTTCGGAAAAAAAAGTAGACCTCCGTTATGGAACCGAGACAAAAGGTATTACAACCGCGATATTACTAAGAAATTATAGGAGTGAGGTAGCAAATGAACTACAAGTCTCGAGTAAATTGACTACACAATTTGATTTTTAAATATTTGAAAGAGAAAATTGAATTTGAGTAGATTTGTGGATATGAAATGCACCTGAAAATTGTGTCGTAAATCACATTCATATCACCGTTGGCAATATTGAAAAGTTTTCAAATGAAGCAGACATTAAGTGACAATTGGATATGTTTATTGTATTGAATGTATCTAAAGGCTTGGTAAAATACGAGGTAAAATATTTGCAATTAAAATTTAATGTGATATCTTCGTCTCACTTTACTAATTTGGGATATAATCAATCATTTTGCTAATTTAAATGTTAAATTTTCGAATTTGTTATTTGG
This sequence comes from Rhamnusium bicolor, assembly GCA_029963845.1. Taxonomy (NCBI): domain Eukaryota; kingdom Metazoa; phylum Arthropoda; class Insecta; order Coleoptera; family Cerambycidae; genus Rhamnusium; species Rhamnusium bicolor. Next base: position 22,777 of record JANEYF010000667.1, on the reverse strand, counting down.
ATTAATACAATAATAAACATTTGAATCAATGAAGTAAACAGCTCTATGATTGTGATGACAGAGCGTCCCACTTAATTTTTTTCTATACATACCCATTTTTGCCAACTTAACACGAATTTCTAGACAAAAATTTCCGCTCGGCTGTACTTTTTCATATATTGGTGCACAAATTTCCAAAATGTCACATTTTCCCACTGCCTATTGCAGTTTTCACAATTTTTTTAGGTTATTAATACCAACAGGATTCCTTTCAATACCTTTGAACACCCCAACATATTCACCTTAATAATATTTGCCTGCTATCGTTGAAAAATGCATCAAAATATATCTTTACATAAATATTTGTTAATTTGAACTAACAAGCAAGCTATGAAAGTTAAACTGTTGATCAAATTGTAGTAAATTTGGAAAGTTGACAATACTGGAGTAGCCAACTAGGTATTCAAATTTACTGAAATAATTTACGTCCCGGATATACTACGAGGGTCGTAAAAGCATGCTCCTTCTTTGACATAAAAAACGGCGGCGGGTATTAACTTAAAATATACTGCTTTTACAGTCCCTACCCGTAACGAAGATATTCCTTGTTTGCCCAGGCTACCAACATGATGGTAAAAAATCCCTAGGTTTTTTCATTTGATAACCTGCAAAACAGTCTCGAGAATAATTTAGAAAATTGTGTTATATTTTGATAACGTAAAACATTACCCTGTATATTTTCAAGTAATAGAAGCTAGGGTAACTCACTCAGTGAAGATACGGAATGTCAGGCGGTCTGTGTATGTGGTTGTCGTTTGCGTAGCAATGGACAACTTCACCTTACCTGCCGAAAATGATTCTCGATGTAATGCAAATTTATTGCTTATAACTTTGTCTTTAAATAAAAGTCGAGATTTAAACTGTACTTATCCTATTTATTTACGATAGATTTCATTGAAGAATAAAAAAACCAAATACACAGACAAAAGAAATTAATATCTATTTACAACTCTATTAGGAAATGTAGAAAAAAAATTTATGTATTAGTTATTTATCTACAAGCAATCAGCCTAGGAACCAAGCAAGAGGTTTATGATATATCGAAGTTTCAGAGACTACATCTACGGTATTTATTATAAGTAGGCAATATCAAAATAATTATTACAAACAGTTCTGAAAGCAATCTACGGTTACTGGTGTCTACAGCAAGCGGTTAGTGACTTTTTGGTCGCTGGTGCTTAAGGTGGAATTACAGCTGACGGGCGGTGCAGAACTATCCAGGTGCTAGTGTTACGGAGTGCAGGCGTGCCACAACGGGAGGATGTCAATCCAGGGACAGACGGTGTATTTGACTGGCTACTGGCAGACGTGCTATATCGGTAGATGAGTGACTTATGTCTCTAGTGAATCCAAATATCAGACGATATGGTTACGATATTACTCCACGCGGCACGGTGAGGTTCCTTTCTTAGATCCAGAGAACAACCTTACTCGTGCTGAACAGAACGATTACTTCCCACGGGACGGTGAGGTTCCTTTCTTAGATCCAGAGAAAAGCCTTACTCGTGCTGAACAGAACGGTTATTATTACCCACGGCACGGTGAGGTTTCTCTCTTAGATCCAGAGAAAAACCTTACTTGTGCTGAATCGACTAATGAAATCCCGATATGCCTGACCTCATAATATAACACTAGGCTCTAATATATTAATTCGCGTTTTTAAGACATACTGTCCCTTGAGTTGACCAGACCAGAGATATGCGGACGGAGTTAAAGTATATTTTCAGATTAGGTATCGATAAAACGAGGGGTTATCACCTTTATCTGCGAGCCTTCGTGTCTCACCACTCAGATGTAGTGGCTACGGATTGACAACGACGCCGCGTGGCACGGTAAGGTTTCTTTCTTAGTTCCAGAGAAAAACTTTACACGCGCTGAACAAAACGGGTAGTACTTCCCACGGCACGGTGAGGTTCCTTTCTTAGATCCAGAGAAAAACTTTACTCGTACGGTATTTACTAATGTACTCCCGATATGCTCGTATCTAAAAGAGATAACCCGGATTTACTTGTTGAACCACGATATTTTCCGGATATCTCGGGTCGTACGGTATTTGTAGACAATCAACGGACAAGAGAATATAGCAAAAATGCAGACACAAACGGTAAATGACGGAAATGCACCAAAATCAAAAAATCAACAATAAAGCAATAAAATAGTAAAACATAATTTCTTACCACTGGAGGATTCGTCAGAGCAATGTGGAGTTCGGAAGCGGCTGGAGTGTCTAATCAGTTGTCAGAAGATGATATTTGTTGCTCGTGCTTGCGGTTTTATTCACAAATCCCCTACCCGAAAGTCACATGTCTATGTGTTTCAAGGGATTCTGAACTTATGATGTGCGCGTGTAAATTTTTTCCAAGGTGAGCGTACTTAAAAAAAACAAATTCCTGCATTATTTAACATAAGTAATTGTTTACAAAATATTCCGACGCCGGGAGTCGATTTCTCATAATTTTAAAACTGTACTTAGAAAAAGAAATCTTTAAAAACGGTCATGGATTAATATTTTACTACAAATCTAACAATAATTTATTCTATAAATTATTTAAACAAAAATAGAAGCGTCCTTTTTTATCATTAGCAACTACTCTTAAGTCGGCTTTGACATAAACTAAATTAATTTTCAACATCTTACTTGGCGGCTGTTTAGTAAAAACACAACAAGTAGTTCATCATTAAGATAATAAAATAACTTAAAATTACCCTGAAAATAAATAGGTTTGAAACAGTTATGCTTAATAAATAATTGTTGTTCCACTTACTGGACTTCTAAAAGAACTTGACCTCTGGTTCAAAATGGTTCCAACGGAAACATTCATACTAGTTATAGTATACAGGTTGTACCAAAGTGAAAGATGAACTCAACTAAGTCTTATTACATCCGAAAGTGGTTACCGGAAAAATCACTTCGTTACATTAGAGAATAAAATGCGCGCTGATTCTTGGTGCAGAGGGCAGGCAGATGTACATAAGTGCAAAGTTCCGATAGCGGTTCATTTTCATGTTTATTTTATTTTATAAGCATCTGTCGTAGTTGGACATTTCACTTAATTAAGTTCAACCCAACACTACAAAGTTTAAGTGAATAGAGTTTAGATTAAGTGTAAAATTTAATAAAATCGAAAAACGGCTATGCACCTATCTTAAAAAAGACGAAGGTGATAAATTGGTCGATTGAACAGTTTGAGAGGTATAAGAGAAGATTTCTCCGAAGAAGAGAAGACATACAGGCATCTATAAAAGCATTCTTAGATTCCATTCAACGTGAAACTCCCTTTAACAACAATACTCCAGGAAAGCATTCGTACAATGCTTTTTCCAGAAGACATCCTCTAGTAGTTTTTTCTCCGAAACTAGGAAAGGTTTTGGCTCTTGTAGTAGTTTTTCATTGAATCAATATCATTAAAAAATAGTAAAACCAAAACTTTTCCTCGACCAAATTTTGCGTATAAATAAAATTCCTCTCAAAACGGATAAAAAGTCGAGCTAAATCCCTCCGAAACTGTTCGAGTTAGAAAAAATTTGAGTTAAAGAAAATACTTCTAAAACGAAGTATATATCAAGAGCATAGAAATATAACCAAGTTACATAGAATTTCGAGATATGGAAGTTCGAGTTATAGAAGTTCCACTGTAAATAAAATGAAGAGTTAAAAAATTGATTTTAATTTTATTTTATACTATACCTATTCGTATTTTTATTCAGAAAATTTTATAAAATGAATGTGTTTTCATTAGACAAATACATCTCGCACACATGACATATCTGTCTAATACATTACAAGTTGAATTCGGAAGGTTAATAGGACACAACCACGAATTTAATCATCAAATATATTGCTTTGACATCTCATATACACTAAATCATTTTCTCCTTTTTAGCTCAAAAAGCTGTTAGGCGTATAACTGGATATAAGAGATATAATTTCCTCCCTAACGTGCTTTGTTGCTAAAGTCCTCTACGCAATATATTGTCCTAGAAATAATATATTGTTTGTCAAGTCTCCAACGTATTTTTATTTCGAATTGATAAAATGTCTGTATAAAACTATCACATTAATATAACACGAGACATAGAGAGAAAGAATTTGAGGTTTCTGCCATATGCGATAAAAATAAAAAATTACGTAATAATAGGTCTACACCGATGACCAAGTGAACATCATTATAATTTTATAACACAGTCATAGAATTTTCTATTTGAAGATTTTTCATTCATAATGTTAAAACTGTAACTTTATGGAAATTCCAACAGAACTTTCTTATCAAAAAGCAAACTAAAAACAGATACTGAAAATTTATTAAACCAATTTAATTTAAAAACTACATAAAACAATAAACCAGAATAACAAAATACCAACATATAGACATAGAAGAAACAGGATGGAAAAGGGAGATCCCTTTCAAACATTCTCTCCATGAATTATCAAAAGGAGAAAGGGAAAGGAAAAAAAAACCATAGACAACTAGATTAGAATATAAAGTTATTCAGCATATTTGGGTTCACATCTACATGTCCACATATCATTTAAAAGAAGAGTGATTAAATCAAAAAAAAGGGTCTTTAACTAAGAAAGTCAACAAAACATGTATAATAGTATCTACCATGAACTTCCTTAGAAAAAACCCGATTATGACACAAATACTACATTATTCTGGGAAAGTTGAGATAAAAAGATAATGTAGGAAAAAACACGAAAACCTTCTTAAAATGGGTTATTGTAGTTTCAATACAAACTTCAACAAATATAAATTCCATTGAGTCATCCTTTCTCTAGGAAGGTTAAAAAAATCTCAAGGGGATAGGTAACACCAATCTGAAAAATTGGTTCATTACAAATAAGTACTCCTTAACTGCTCTATAACAACCAAAAACAAACAAATGAACCTTTTTATCCGTAAATTTAAACTTACGAATATCCCTAAGGCAAAATTACATTAAATCTCAACTTAGTAAAAAAATTGCCAAATGTCGAAAAAAGGTTATTTAATGTAAAAAAACAAATTAGTAAATAAGGTAAAAAAGTATCCAATAACACTATGATTAAGGTATAGATATAAAAGTTAAAAGAGGCAGAAAAGCGCACTAGCCTCCGTCTCCAAATATTATAGGGGCTCCGAGGCAAGGAAAGAAAAAGGGGAGATTGGTCAGGAAGGTCAATAGATGAGGGAAGAAAAGATAAAAAAAGGAAAGAAAACAGAAAGGATTCAAAATGAAAATGAAACTAAAATACAGAGAAAAAGTTGATTTTTCTATGTTAGTAACTGAATTTCAAAAACATGGAAAGGACAGAAAGCTACTGTCGAAACTAAGAGCTATAAAAAACATTCACAAAAACGAAAATAGCAAACAAGGAGATGTGTCGACTTTAAATTCAACAATCAAAGGCAACAAAAAAGACCCTCCTCTAAATTAACGTTCCTCACAACAACAAAAACATACCATTTACAATATTTACACACTTAATACTGAAACCTGAAAAGGAGGATTATAAGTTACAACTAATAAATTAGTGAAAAAATTTTTATATACTTCTTTATAAACTCTTAGTTTCCACTTAAACGAAGGTAAATGAAAAAGAGTTTTATTTCTCAAAATAATCGTCCTGAAAATATACTGTTTAACATAATACCTTTGTTAAGGAAAAATGGGTACACTAGTATCACCCCTAAAACAAGTCCTGTAACAATCCTTCTAAAACTATGTTCTAATTTTTTTTTGTTTGATTTAAAAGTTTATAATTTATTTATTTATGTAATATATTATTATAAAAATTTATAATTAAATTTAATAAAAATTGCTAAAATGGAAAAGATGGGAATTAATTTATAAAGCTATTTGGTATTAAGAGAAAAGTGATATATTGTGTTAGCGAGAAGTTTGACTATTGGGGCAAGTCACTGGTCAAAAAAGGATTAAAGGGTTTTATAAAAAGTTTGGTAAAAAAAAATTAGATAACCTCAAATAAATTTCAGATATCAAAATAGAAGGAACAAGTTTTAGAAAGTTGTAAAAAAAAAATGCTGTACCAAAATTATTAAATACTGTCATCTTAGATTTAATCATGAAACAAAAAAAGTTGACCTTCCTCCTTTTAGTGGTGAAAACTACTTTTGTGTCAAGTAAAAAGAGTTTCTTTAAGGTAGGAAAGAATGAATGGAAAACTAAAAAATAAGAAAAAAAGGAAATCCATAGGTGTTGGATTAAAAAACAAATTCAAAAATGAAAATAAAGGTGTTCTATTAAAAATGAAAGAGTTGGGAAAGGAAGGAAAAAATATTTGTAGTCAAAAAACCTAGGATATCCCAAATCACTAACAAAAAGGAAAGGGGGGTACCAATCTGTTACACCCAGTATAACTTAAAACTAGAAAACTACCACAAAACTTTCAATCTATACAGTAGCAGTATAAAAATCACAACCTAGATACTAAAACAATAAGGCAGGAAAAAGGGGAAAGGGCAAGGGCTTTTTATACTTTTGTAGTCTCAAAGAAGAACAAGAAAAAAAACAATATTCGTATATTTACAAAAAGGCTCATTAGGGGTGGGAACAAGTAAAACCGTCCAAAAAACTTAAAACTAAAACCAAATATTTAAATAAAGGGCCTTTTTTTTCTTTTTGTAATATACAAGTCTAAAAGAATAAATTTTTAAACCAAAAAACTAAAGTTGAAAGGGGGAAAAATCTTTCAAAATTCTCACAAATTCAGGAACAAAATTAATGGGGCTTTCTCTCAAAATATCAAATTTTGTCACTAAGGGGTAGGTTTTTTAAAATAATTGGAAAAAATCTTACCTATATTTATCTGTCCCAATCACCAAACCCAGAAATCTGTTCTTCTAAAAAAAAGATAAGTACTAGTAAACAAAAAGGAATCTTGTGGCTCGAAGTCCCGAACCTCCGTCTTAGTAAATCCTCCCCCCGCATTGCTAGTAGAATAAAAAAGGGTGGTTTAGGCTCCTAGTAGAAAAATTTAACGTTACAGGCCCAATATAATACCCCGATATATGATTATCATTTAATGTGTCATGTAAGTGGTAAAGTGCCAATGAAAGCCCATACTTAACTGTTTGCTGGGTATCTATCCATAATTTAGAATAATAAATAGCTGGGAACACAATGTAATGTATTAAGTAATCATACATTTCAGGTTCCGTAATTCCATAAATGTAGAGTGCAACACATTTAGTTTTTAATCTCATTCTATGAGTATCCATTAAATTTTTCTCATAAATGTGTATTTTTATCGTGCTACGTGTTTTAAATATTTGTTTCTGTAGAAATAGGTTGAAGTTTGAAATAGTTTTATTTTTACTGCATTGCTGCATTTCGAAAGCCTGTTTTCCTTAAACTTACGAACTAAAGTTTATTAGAAAGTATTCTCTTTGAACCTTAATCTTTAAAGTCGTGTTTAAATTTACATTGTTGAGTTTCGCTCATGTTCTGTAGGCAGGAGCTTGCGGGACTTGACGGTCGTGTTTACTTCTAACCCCCTTTCTGTGAGGTGCCCTCAACACCATAAATACCATATAAATTGAAATACATTTTATTTAAAGTTTATATTAAATTATTCATAGTTTGCTATGCAGTCAAGCATTGTTCTGTATTGAACTAGTGCGCTAGACTCGTAAAAGGAAGGAAGATAAAATGAACATTATTGCTATATTATGTCTATTTGTGTCTGCAATGACTAAAGCACCACTTCCCGTAAATTGAATTAAGACATCGAATTTTAATTTTTATGTATTTATTGATTAATAAATTTATTGTCAACAAGCATGCATATCCGTAACTTTAATTTCATAACTAGAATCATCGTATCTCAGGTTACAATAAAATACTTGTGAGTTGTGAGTTTTGTCGATTATTTGGGAACCAAGACGTCATTCTATATACATACAAAAATTAACCATTTATTTTTATGTAAAAAATATCTGATTTGCTTTGTGATTTAAGAGTGAACGCGTGGGAAAATTTCGAAGAGGATATCAATGTATTAATAAATTAATTGTACCTACTAAATACTACTCATAGACATGAAATAAAGTCGATAATTATTATAAAATATACTGTGTAACCGAAAATACAACACCTAGTAATCTTTTCCTAAACAATTAGGCTTAGTCAGATTATCAAATTGTCTGCCAATAAAGCGGATTTCTTTCCGGTTTGCTATAGCTGGACAGTCCTCTCACGACTCTGATTCATATGAATGTCGCACCATCAAGATACCTACAGCCACTCTCATATGCCGCAGGGTTAATGACAGCAGATTCCAGAATCATGTGCCTTAAGCAGACAGAGACAACCTAGAATGACCGCCTTCTGCATTTGGCTTGCTAGTCACTCGACTTATTTTTAGCAGGCTGGTATGCTTCTTTTTAAAAAGTTGATTATTAAGCCGACCATTATGAACGCGTAGCCTGGGAGTATGATTAGGCTCGTACTGTAAGTCGTGGTATTTGGTCCTCGTTTCCCCCTCTTTTAAGGTGATGTTCTTTTCTACTGGTATAGAGAACTCGATGACATACATCACATAGCATTGGTTGGATGATCGAGGAGGACTATATTAGGCGTGTTGTTTTGAATTCACCTGACAGTCGGGAACGAGTACTTCTAGTAAATACGATATTTCCCGGGCTCAACAATGGACTGAATATCTCCAGGTATTAAGAGAACACTGGTGTCTGGTGTACCCCGTCGTATGCATTAGATGGTAATATAGTACTCGTAATGCCGCATTATGTATGGGATATGCAGAAAATAAGTGCATGAGCGATTCCCACACGTGACGGCAGGTCCTTCAATTGATATTGGGAACCTCTACACGCTACACATGGCTACGGTAGAACAAGGTATTGATAACATCATCCTGACAAACCACAATTAATCTCTCTGTCTCCGACTTAAGCCCTGCTGACCTTAGAAAGGCGATTCCCAATAAACACTAAAATATGGGCCTCTACTGAGCTTTTACCGGGCCTTTGCTGAAAATTTGGGCCCAATAAAAGTTCAGTAAAAGCCCATACTTTGGTGTTTACTAGGAAGATTGGTCGATAAACTCAGTGTTCATATGCTCTTATAGACAGCATGCTGGAGTTCATCGGAAGACCAAATTTTTCGAAGTATGTATCTGTCTGTAATTGCTGCAGAGAAAATCGTTTATTTGGTTTACATTCTGGATGTGACGTTGTATAGTCTACACCAAGGTATGTATATTTTAATTATTACTGTTGTTACTATTTGTAAATTCTGAAAATATTGAAAATTTTAATGCTTATGTTGTGTTAAAAAATCTGTAATTTTCTAATTCCTTGGAAATTCAAAAAATTTAGAGAATTTCTTAGATTGATGATATTTTAGAAAAAAAAAAACTTGGAAAATTTCAAAAAAGTCATTAAATTAGATATTTACATAGAATAAATAGTTAAATTACCCTTTTTGCTATATTTATTGTTTACCAGTAACAACTTTGTTCAAGATAATTCGAAATTCATTAAGAGGAGAAAAATTATTTCAGACTATTTTACATCTAAAAAAAAAAGTTTTAAACTATTTCACATGTATAGCTTCGTCACATTTTTGTAGTTATGGGTCAAGACGCAATATCCCTGTATTTGCTGAGAAATATTATTACATTCTCACGTAGCAAACAAGAAACGGAAAACCTTTTAAAAACCAATATAGGTCTATTTCTAAAATGTCGAATCTCATGTGATAAATCTGAATATGTTGACATTAATATCTAGAACAAGTGTTTTCACTCACAATTGAAAATCCTTACATTATCAGATCAGAGAGTTACTAGTATATTCTCAGTGCAAAGGATAGAACTTTAGTTTCGGAGAAATTATGCATATTATTCGAGGTATATAATAGTTTTATTATACAGCAAAATCAATACTATTTCATTCTATTTATATTTTGTTCTTGTTATGAGCGTATAAAAGCGAGTTCGACGTTGTTATGCAAAAAGGAAACATTCCTCAAAATCTGTTTTGTGAGAGAATAAGTTTATAAATCACAAAATCAAAATTAAAATAGGTATTTTTAAATTTAGTTTTAGATTTTATTTACAAAATGGTTAGATGCACCCTTTTTGCAAGATAAAAATGCATATTGAGGTACCGTTTGGTGAAAAAAACCAATTTTCAGTATTGTGTACATTGATTACTTTTTGCATTACAACGTCGAATTCTTTTATGTCAATTTTGTTAACTCTTCATCATGTCACTTCACCGTAAAAAGCACATCCAAATAGCACCAAAATGAGGGGAACTTGCATCGGAATTTTAATGTAATAGGCATAACTGTCCCTAAATTTGCGACTTTAGTGTAAAATTAACCTTGTGGTATACCCGTGTAGTAACAATTACGTAAGTTTTACTGAATCGTCTGTATAGCTATTACACTTTCAAGTAAATGCTGCAGTATGTGCAACATTGCGGATGCTACTCTGCATTACTTTAAAGTATTTTCAACTTTAAAGTGAGAATTGTTAGTAATCTCGACTGCACAACATTACCAAAGAATCACTTCAAAGTTATGATAACTAATACGAATTGAATTTTTTGATTAAGTGAATTTAGAAGACCTAAGAATTTATTTGACTGTCTTTCTGTACCATTCTAAATACAATTCACATTAGAAATGGAAAATGACGGGGGTTTAAAATTTTTAGACATTAATATAAAAAATATCAACAATAGCTTAAAATTTGATATTTATCGTAAAGTTACTTGAACGGATACAGTAATTCATAGTAAATCTAAGCAATCATTGTAAATAAAAATTGTACCATTTCAGAGCTACATACATTGTCTATTAACATTTCCATTAAGCGAAGAGAATTTTAAAAAGAAGTTAATGTAATTAAAGAAATTGCAAAAAACAATAGCTATAAAGAAAGCCTAATAGTTAATCTAATAAATAACAAACAAAAGAAAAATTTACGTAAATAGTTTTATGCCGGTTCTTCATAGGAATGCAATAAGAGGTGTACATGTATTAATTATAGGCCTAAGATCAGCAGTAGAGTTAGTAACAAACTTAATAAACTGGGATGTGGAACTATTTCAGTAAATAAAAAATTATTTAGGTATAATGTTAATTAATAATAGGTATAGACAAAACTGAAAAGTTACAAGAAACATGAGTAAATGAGTTAAAATGTAGTGACTGTGATGCAATATACATTGGACAAACTGAACAAAATGTAAAAACGTGATTGTAGAAACACAAGAAATCTATTGTAAACAATGTTTATAGCACTAGCATCTCAACACATTGCATATAAAACAGTAATTTTATAGATTTAAATGTCAAATTACTCCATTCTGAAAAGAAAGGAAAGAAACCTGATATATTGGAACAATAAGAAATAAGTAAGGCTGTTAAAAATAATAAAAATTTAACGAATGAACAACAAATTTCTACCGGTTACATATTTTAGATAAAATAATTTAGATTTAAAAAATAAAGTAATGTCTAACTTATAAAAGCATATTTTACAATAGTTTAAAAGTAGGTACCAGATGTGGTTATATAGGGGGGGGGGGGGGAGAGGGGGGGGGGGGGGCCCCGGGGGGGAACAATTGTTCTGGGCAAAAATTCAGGGGGGGGGGTAAACACTGACTGGGAGGAGTTTGCATGGTGAGTTTAGTAATGAACACAAATTTACTATTCAGTATTCCCTGTACTCTGACAAAGGCCTAAAAAACCAAAATACGTGTAGAGTTTCTAATAAAATATTTTTGAAATATTAAGAAGCAAATTTCCTTCATATATTTAAAATATTTAATAATGTTTCACAAGGAGCCAACTCCAGAATCAGTTCAGTGTAGAAAATATTTTACACAATGTTTCCATAATCTGCAGTAACTTTGTAATAAATTGTATTTGAAATATTTTAATACAGCTTTGATGGAAATGTTGCATAACGGTTTACTTTAGAGGCTTTAAATTATATTTATTTTATAAATGAATATGTAGAATTTATATTTAGCTTTTTATAAGCTTCTTACTCTACAAACTTTCCAAAGATCTAACAGACGCAGATTTTTCCGATGGGTAGTGGAAAAAATACAAAAGTTCTTAAGAAAATTGATAAAATACACACAAATATTATTATTGCATGACAACTAGATGATTCTCTTTTTGTATTCACTTTGGACATTAAGTTTAAAGTATAAAGCACCTATTACATTGATTTTAAAAATTGTCGTTCTAATGATATCTTATTGGATGATTTTTGCTTTCATAAAATTGTTAAAAGAATATTTTATTAGTAATATTTAAAACAAGAAATGGATATGATCAAATGAAATAAATTGAATATTTCATTTTATTACATTGTTAGGTAATTTTACTTTTTTTTTTGTAAAATAAGAATCAAAATATTTCTTGAATAAAAAATATACTTTCGTGTTCCTAAGCTGAGAAAAATAATCGAATAAGTTATATTTTTTAAGATGCTGATTACATTTAATGGGGATAGGTCAAGTTTTATAGAGAAATCAATTTATATATAGTCGATGTTTCAATTTTTAATTAAACCACAATCAGGACTCTGTATACAGAAGGTACATTGACAATTTTGAATATATTGTCTAAAGCAAACAAACACACTACTACAAAATAACTAAAAGTTGATATTTAAAAAGAATTTGAGGTTTCATAAAATTAGAATTTTTTTTAAATTAGCATAAAAAACATAAAAATTTATGTATAAAGCACAAACAAACACAAAAATTACACCTCAGTACAAATGATTAAATTAAACGATTACAAAAGGTATAAGGTTCTCACATTTAAAATAGGTTCTCCATATTGTAATGTAACTAACAGGTTGAACAATTATTGGCTATAAAAAGGTGAAAAAATCCACAGTAACAAAATGTAATTTTTAATTATTAATGCAGAGACCCTTGTCTTATTCGTCTCACAATTTAGACAACAATAAATTTGTTCTTATGTAAGACTTTTAATAATGACCACACATATATAATTAAAAACAAGCAAGAAATTATGTTTTATTAAAATCAAGGCCAAAACACTAAAAGATCTAGAATCTGATGTTATTTATAAAATTCCTTGCGGCAATTATAATAAGATGTATATAGGTCAAACAGGTAGGTGTCTAAAAACACGAGTGGATGCACATAAAAATGATCAAAGGAATATACATAACCTCTTACAGAAAAAAAATTCTACTGCCTTGGCGGAACATTGCCTAAACAATCCCCATCTATCTAATTTTGAAAATACGAAGATTATAGACAAACAAACAATTTTAAAAAACCGGTCACTAAATGAGATGACATGCATAGAAAAAGACAATAATAGTGTAAACAGAAGATCAGAGGTTGAAAATCTCAATACAGCGTATTTTAATTTAATTGATAAAATAAAAAAACTGTAAATAATACATTTTTACCTACATCACGTTTTTATTGTATCTGTGTTTCTTGCTACAATGATAACAACAAATTTATTTTTTGTCTGAATTGTGAGACGAATAAGACAAGGGCTAATTCTCTGCACTAATAATTAAAAATTATATTTTGTTACTGTGGATTTTTTCACCTTTTTATACCTAATGATTGTCAAACTGTTAGTTATATAACAACACGGAGAACCTACTTTAAATGAGTACCTTATACCTTTCGGGATGAGATGTATGGACATCCGTTTAATTTCCGATATTCGATCGGTGAAGTTAAGTCTTTACTGATCTAGTCCGGCAATTGGTATGGATGAACGATAGCTCTTCTAACAGTCGGTAGGCTGTCAACAGACAAATCCCTTAGTAGTGCCGCTAGCCTGATGCAGGCGGAGAGGCGAGCCCGGGTGGAGGGGTCGAAGAGATCTACCCAGGAGATTTGCCATTCTGCTAGCGGTGCAGGCGGGCAGGCCCAGGCGGTGGGTTAGTTGACAGTCGAAGACCGTGGTTCGGAGTCTACGCTAAACTGTAGGTCCCTAGGTAAAAAGGGCCCATTGTGGCCTACTTGCCTAGTAAAATAAGTAGCTACTACTACTACTACTACCTTATACCTTTTGTAATTATTTGTTTTAATTTAATCATTTGTACCGAGGCTGTCATTTTTGTTTTCTTTATGTTTTATACATAAATTTTTATGTTTTATATAAAGTTTTTTTAAAAAATTACAATTTTATGAACCCTCAAATTCCTTTAAATATCAACTTTTAGTTATTTTATAGTAGTGTTTGTTTGTTTTAGAAAATTAGTTAAAAATTGTTGTTATCGTTTCTATACCGAGTCCTGAGAATGATTTAATTAAAAATCGAAACGTCGTCACTATATATAAATTGGTTTCTCTATTAAACTTGGCCTATCCCCATTAAACGTAATCATCAAAATGATACAAGGCTATTATCTCTATATATATTTTTTTGAATTAAAATGATTGGTATAATTTGAAAAGAAATGTATTGCTTTTTGTGTAACAGAGATCGTAGCTATTAATTTATAGATTACAAGAAATTGAAACTTTTCTTCCAAATAACAACAATGCTTCAATAACAAGCGATCTCTTTGGGAGCACTGGATGATTAAATTTGCTGAAAGCTCGGAAACTGACCGATTCCAATTCCACTTTCCAATAGTGCTTTTAAACTCTGAAATGTACTTTTTTTGTGATAAAGGATTTAGACGGCGGTAACATTAATACAACGTTACATTTTTTTATTGAACATTGGTTCATGTGCAGTTGTTACCTTTATTTATTTATTTTCTAATTATAGAATTTCGGTTTCAGAAAACTAAATATTTAAAAACGTAACAAATGGGTAATTCTAAAAAAAATTTAATCACATATGGAGGAATAAAAATTAAGGGAACCGTATATTTGCGTTTTGATTTTTTTTTTTTTTTTAAGTGTTTAAAGGTGTTTCGGGGGACACCGGAAATAGTTTTTCTGCAATATTTCCAAACGTGTTTGACCTATATCTTTCAAATTTGGTCGTTGTGTGACATTTATATTTGCATCAATTAAATTTTCAGAACAAAAAAATATGCATGGATACTGAGTTCGTTCGACGGTGGACCACAGATTTTAGCATTTTTTGCACATTCATCTTTGCTTATCTGAAAAGTTATTTTTGGTGCACTTTTGTTTTTTTTTTAATCACTTAGGCCATGGCAGTTAAGTAAAAACTACTCTCTTGTTAGGTAAAGTGCCTTTTCTGTAAAAGACAGCAAAATCTCATTAAGGAAAGTTATTCAGATTAAAAAATTGTACTCCTATACAATATATTAAGAAGATTCGCCTACTTTGATGATATTGTTATTTTTCTACTATACGTGTGACCCACTTTGAATGGAAACATCTCTGTAAAAAATGTGTTTATTATCAGATTTTAACGGGACTTTTAAAAGATAAACCAGCAAAGCCTTTACCTTCTGACAAAAATTTGGAGATTGTGTTCAATTTTCAAGGCCAGTTAAGAATTTTTTTCAATGCCAAAAATTAACAAATTCGATTAGCGATTTATTTTATTGAAATTCTAACAACACCACTGGATACGGGAATATCTCAAATAAGTAATTCTCAAATTTCACGAAAAAAATATTGAATAATGACGGATTTACAGCAAAATTAATGTAGGCAGTATTTTATAAACACTTTTACATAATTTTTTTGAAAAAAACTCAAAGCAGTCCATGAAAAAATAAATAAAAAAAGATAAATTAACATGATAGATGTAATAGCTAATAT
This sequence comes from Rhamnusium bicolor, assembly GCA_029963845.1. Taxonomy (NCBI): domain Eukaryota; kingdom Metazoa; phylum Arthropoda; class Insecta; order Coleoptera; family Cerambycidae; genus Rhamnusium; species Rhamnusium bicolor. The sequence continues at coordinate 6,995 of JANEYF010000667.1, read as the reverse complement.
GCCATTACATGTTTAAGTATTAAAATTAAAAAATAAGTAATTTGCCATACACCGAGAATAAAAACCTAATAGTGTGCCATGGAAAACAATTTTTAAATGTCAAAAATACGCATATTGTTTATTAGAGCATTACTGTTATTGAAATTACGAAATTGATAATCCAGTATTAATTCATTATTTTGTTAGGTACTTATGGCAGATCAATTAAGTTTACAGGAAAAAATTGAGATTGTGCGCCTTAGAGAAGATAATAACAGAGAGTTGAGACAAGTATGTGAAATATTTAATAACAGGCTTCCGAATCGTCCTAATCTCACTCAAAGTACCGCTTATAAAATTAACAATATTTTTAATAAATGTGGCGCTGTGACAAAACGTATTATAAAAACAGATGATGTCCATAGACGACCCAGGTACGAACAGAGAGTTTTAAATTATTTTAACAACAATCCAAATGCCAGTGTGAGAGTAGCTTAGATTTAAATTTATCCAGAGAAAATATTCGTCGATGTCTTAAAAAAATAAGGCAAAACCATTCAAACCGAAGTATTTACATACGTTGGAACCTGATGATGATGAAAAACGGATGGAATTTTGTTGTGGGTACCTTAATAATAGACAATTTTTAAAAAGTATTTTATTTAGCGAAGAGGCGATTTTTACCATAAGTACCACCCCACTGTATCGGCACAAAATTCGAGGTATTGGGCTACAGAAAACCCAGAGTGGGTCATTAATTGTAAATGACAGTATTCTCAAAAAGTTAATGTTTGGTGTGGAATACTTAATGAAACAATCATTGGCCCCTTCTTTTTTGAAGGTAATATGAATAGCGTAGTGTTTTTACAGTTCCTAAGAAATGAATTTTGGAATATACATATACTACATGAACCTCCAATCCAAGAACGAGTAAAGCTTGTACATTTTCAGTTAGATAACAGCCCTGTCCATAATGCTAGAGTGCTAACGGAATGACTTAATACTAACTTTCCTAACCAGTGGATAGGTCGAAACAGCCCGTTAATTGGATGGCCACACCTGTCCCCGGACTTAACACCGTTGGACTTCTTCTTATGGAGTTTAACAAAATCTAAGGTTTAGAAGTCACGACCAGGTAATAGAGAAGAGTTCTGTGCAAGAATAAGACAGGCGTGTGAATAAGTACCCCTACAGAATGTCATAAAAAATAATCATAAACGATTGGACAAGTGCATTGAATTAAATGGCGGCCTAATAGAGGTTACAAAAATTTAATATTGTTGATTTGTCGTGTTATAGTTTCAGCTTAATGTTCGTATGCGTTGTTGTCTTGTTTATTTAAAACTTAATTATATATAATTGTTAGTACTAAGTATTTAAGTTTAATGCGATTAAGTTTGTATAAAAGCTATCATTAGCTATTAAACCTATCAGGTTAATTTATCTTTTTTTATTTATTTTTCATGGTCTGCTCTAAGTTTTTTAGAAAAAAATATAGAATACTGTCTACATTAGTTTTATTATAAATCTGTCATTAATCAATATTTTTTTCATGAAATTTGGATTTTACCCATTTGAGAGGTTACTGAATCCAGTGCTGTAATAATTTCAATAAAAAAATCGCTAATCAAATTAATTAATTTTAAACATTGAGAAAAAATCATAATAGGCCTTGAAAATTTAACCTAATCTCTAAATTTTTGTCAGAAGGCAAAGGTTTTGGTTATTTAAATCGTTAAATTCGAATAATAAACACATTTTTGCAAGGATTTTTCCATTCAAAGTGGGTCACACTGTATATGCATTTTACGTTAAAATAATTTACGTAAATAACTAAATAAGTTTCTTTTTCGAAATCGACATACTTAGTGATGTAAAATAAGGGTCATTTAATTATTGTGACATATGACGGTCATTTATTGTCATATTGTGTCATCTTAACTTCGTACTGTATACGTACACATGGCTTATATACCACTTTGTAACGAAACAAACAATTTCGTCGAAGTTATATAATACAGAAATAAAACATATAACAAATATTATTATTAACTCCAAATTATGTAAAAACTATTCTAATGGTTATTAAGGTATCAAGGGTGTTATAAGGATAATAACGCACCGAGGTTGATGTACTTTCCGAGGGCCTTTGGCCGAAGGAAATTTAGGTACTTCAACCGAGGGCGTCATTATCCTATAACATCCGTAACATTTAATGTTCTACTAGTCTATTACTTAATTCGAAAAGTCTTTGACATTTACGTTTGAATAATTTGCCATCTATTATGTTCAGGACTATTTCATTTACAGGAGAGTAATATTCAGGGGGGGGGGGAAAAAAAAAAAAAAGGGGAAAAAAAAAAAAGGAGGGGGAAAAGGGGGGGGGGGGGGGGGGGAGGGAAGAAGAAGAGAAAAAAAAAAAAAAAAAAAAAAAAAAAAAAAAAAAAAAAAAAAAAAAAAAAAAAAAAAAAAAAAAGGGGGGAAAAAAAAAAAAGAAAAGGAGGGGGGAAAAAAAAAAAGGGGAGAAAAAAAAAAAAAAAAAAAAAGAAGAAAAAAAAAAAAAAAAAAAAAAAAAAAAAAAAGGAGGAAGGAAAGGGGAAAAAAGGAAAAAAAAAAAAAAAAAGAAAGAAGAGAGGGGGGGGGGGGGGGAAAAAAAAAAAAAAAAAAAAAAAAAAAAAAAAAAAAAAAAAAAAAAAAAAAAAAAAAAAGGAAAAAAAAAAAAAAAAAAAAAAGGGGGGGGGGGGAGGGGGGGGAAAAAAAAGGAGGAGGGAGAGAAAGAAAGAAAAAAGGAGAGGGGGGGGGGGGGGGGGGGGGGGGGGGGGGGGGGGGGGGGGGAGAAAAAAAAAAAAGGGGAAAAAAAAAAAAAAAAAAAAAAAAAAAAAAAAAAAAAAAAAAAAAAAAGGGGGGGGGAAAAAAAAAAAAAAAAAAAAAAAAAAAAAAAAAAAAAAAAAAAAAAAAAAAAAAAAAAAAAAAAAAAAAAAAAAAAGGGATTTTTTTTGCCTTTTAAAAAAAAAAAAAAAAAAAAAAAAAAATTTTAAAAAAAAAAAAAAAAAAAAAAAAAAAAAAGGAAAAAATGGTTTGTAAACGCCGTAACTATACAACACATTTTGTTTGCCAATACCGCCATCACCATTTAGTTGTCAAAATAGGGTTATTATTGCAAAATAACAGAGTAGTAAGACATTAATAAAATAATGTCAATATCTTGGTGTCTTAACAAATAAAATTAAAATGAATAATTTTTCACGTATAAATTTTAAGGAAATATTACTTTTAAGTGCGACGTTAGTATGGCCTCGTCGCCAGGATATCCAATAGAGAAATTTAAATCACGGTTAAAGTTTTTTTATTGAGAACGAAAAATGAAAATACCTCTCATCTGTACGCTTGAAAAGGGCCTAAAAAGCCGAAACAGTAGAGTGAAAATACAATTTTGAAACACTAAGCAAATTTTCTTTGTTTATTTAAAATATTTAATAATGTTTCACAAGGAGCCAACCGCAGAATCAGTACAATGTATATAAAAAAAAAAAAAAAAAAAAATAGAAAATACTACATGATTCATCTTAAATACCATTTGGATTTAATATATAAAATTAAAGCCAATACTGATACGTATTTTTTTATTAATAAGAAACACGAACATTTTATTCGGTGTCATTTTATAAAACTAAAGAATCGTAATCCTATTGTAGTCTGTCCGTCGAAAGAAGGCTAGCGGAAAGAATGTGCTTTCTGCATTCTATTCTCCATAAAGCGTAAATGAAATAAGTGAATTAGTGCCTGACAAATTTTTTGATTGTCTGCATCAACATCTACTTATTAGGAGATATACTATACTTCTAGTATATAGTTTCGCAGAAAGCTGGCGACTTCTCGGTAATGATCTACCTTGTCGCGCGGGCCTTCTTTTCCCGGTCAGACAGTAATAAAAAATACATGTCAGTATTGTCTGTACGTTTATATATTAAATCTGTATGGTGGTATTTAGAATTAATCATTTGTTTTAGTTTCTCGATATTACTAACAGAAACATTTTAGCAGTGATTTATAGATTCAAGTTGGATATCTGATGAAAACGCAGCTTTAAAATGCAACTGACCTGAAGTTTGTATATGGCACTGCTCTTACTAAATAATCCCTGTATAAACTATCTAATCAATAAACAAAACATTCTAAATTTTCAACTAAAAAATCAACAATTGCGAAGACGTAACCATTTTAATTCAGTAATTAATCTGCTTCTTCTTCCACTCACGTATTCGACAAAAACGGAAATCGCCTTGTTTGTGACCATCATCTTGATAATGATGTCGTTATATAAATATATAAGTTGCATTCTGTCGTCACAATGCAAAATGATATGACAGTCGTTTTCATTATGACCTTACCATATGACCAAGCTCACATCACTAGACTAATGATTTTTTTAATGTAATTAAGTATTTTCGAATACCTGTAATGTACTCGGTTTGATGCCGCCCTTGGTCTGGACTCCTTTTAAGGCTAAAGCTACTATTGCCGGTACCACTAGTAATTGCTAATAATAATAAACTTTTTATATAAGTAGGTTATTTAAAGGTACCTACAGACACACGTACATGTCTACGGGCGTACATGAACGCACGTCAATGTACGCGCATCATGTACGTGATATCCATATTATGTACACACACACTTATTATATTCAAGCAGCAACAAAAGACATGTTCGAAGGATTTTCAACTGAAATTTTGGTCTACACACTGGCATACATGAATGAACACGCGTTCATGTCGTCTGTCTTTAGGCACCTTTACATATAAAGATTAGTTCATATCTAGAGATAGATTAACAGACATACAAAAAAGACACAGAAGTATACATCGACATATTGGTATTTTTCTTAATATTTAAATTCGGTAAGTATATCCAAAATGGATCTGAAAAGTGTTCTTACTTAAATATGCATGTTAATATAAAATTCTACCACAACAAAGTGCAGAATAATGTTTTGCAGTAATAAATATTATTATAGAACACGGTAAAAATAATTATTGACGTGATGGTGGTTCATTATTTACATTTACATTGTATTACTCTAATAAATTAAATTAAAAAAAATACATGTAGCTGATGCAGATAAAATATCATTAATTATTTTACAAGCACAATGTAACAATATCTACAATTTATTTATAATATTCACATTGAAACAATGACACAATAAAAACGTTAATTATTTTATGTTTACATCAGTGTAAAATATTAAATATTAAAATTAGTTAGTGATCACCATTTTGCTTCATTTATATGGTAAGCCAAATAAAACTATGTAATGAGTAAAAGTTGGACGTTTTAGACTGACAATTTTTATTTCACTAACTTTTTATTGGGAAAATCTAACAAAATTTAATTGAATTACAGTATCTTGCAATGTGGCCATTTACGTGAGAACATATAACGAATAAAGGAAATAAAGGTCTTATATTTCACAACTCCTTTTTTTAATTTTTGTTGTTTGACGAATTTAAAAAAAGAAATTGTGATTTTAAGACTTTTGTTTCTTGCCTTCATTATAAAATCATAAGATCACTATTCAACAGACGTGTGAAGTTTATTTTAGGACTACATGCGGACTTTTAACTGCTGACACCGATTGTAAAATCAAAATTTCTCTATCGCCCACAGATTTCAAGAAATAGGTGAATCGATATTTTTATTTCAAGAGTGCAAAACTAAATCTACTTCTACACATTTTGACTTTTTAGGCTAATTTAGGTGATATTGGTGATGGAGTGGTCTGATAAAGAATTTGCTATAATGATGAAGATGTATGAAGGCAAATGATATCCTTGCAGATTATGTTGGACATTAATCAAAGATGCCCCAGAATCAAAATATATGTACGAAAAACAACAGGAACTTACTTTTGGACATGTTCGTTTCTCAGTACATATTAATGTTGGTTTAATTTCACTTAGTAAATAAAATTAGTTTTTCTACAAAGTAGTGCGTGATGGATAAAATGCAGTACTTTCTTTTCTTCTTATAATACAAGATTAATGTTTGGCAACTTCCGGAAAAGCAGAAAATATTGTGGTCTTTACCTGATTTGCGATAAAGTAAACATACATAATATATAATATCGCTTTAGTTAAGTAAAACGTTCAAAAATGTTGGTAGTAACTCATCTTTTATATTTAATATATTTGTCTAATATACAGATAGCTATCCACGGATTATGACTTGGGAAGACTATTTTTGGACATCAATGATTTACGCTGTTAGCAAAAATAAATCTTTAAATAATTATTTGATGTGTCATAAACCCTCTTAAACAGTATCTTATAAAATTAATTTAATCTGTATACATTATGTCGATAATGGAGAAGTCTAAAATTATAGTTTCTGTGATACATGTAAAAATGTCATAATTTAATAAAGGCCATTCCAGTTTAATATGCTTAACTGCCCTAATTGAAAACTGCAACCAAGACATGTCAAACAATGGTTGGTTTAAGAAGATTCAAAGAAGTCTACTACAAATGTCGACCAAATATAATTATTTTTCCAGAAGAAGACTGAATACAATCGTTTCAAAAGTATTACATATATGTCATCAAACACAGACATTTAATACCCTTTTAATTCTTCGCCTTGCTTTTCATCACTAAAGAAGGAGGAAGTGTTAGAAAAATCACAAGAACATTTAGATTTTGTTATACATAGATATAAATCATAAGATGACAGTATATAAATAAATAATTAATAGGTACTAAAGCAATTTTTTATTTTATGTTGCAGTAAATACCATTTTAACAAACATTTCTACAAAAACATGTGTAGCGCAAATTGATGCTCACGTTTTGAAATCTGAACTGTCAAATTTGTGGTTATCAATAATTATTAATTTTTACCAAACATTTTTATAAAAAACACCGGTTGTAGAAAAAATCCTGTGTAATTCGAGCGCAAGTGATATTGCTGCTCTCGCGAGATAGCCGTGCTCCGCTACGTGTCGCGCGTCAAACTTC